>JACEFZ010001617.1:0-195789 GCA_014155875.1 Cepaea nemoralis | reverse complement strand
CACAGTAAGAGTCCAAGAGTTGGAGGCCTCTATGGCATGAGGGCATCATCCGCTAGTTTGTCTCACTTGAGTAAGCCTAATAGTGCTCGACCCATCTGCTGTTTCTTATCAGTGATGATTTCTCCAGTCAAGGTTTTCAATGGTGCACTTCTATTGATCACTAGACCACAGGCTTTCTTTATTCCTTCATACATGCTTCTTATGTTTTCCTTATCACTTAGATTTGAATGGACTCACATAACTTGATCCAATAATCATTTGTACACTGCCAGGCAGCCTTTTGCACATCCTTCCTAGCTTGCCTTAGCTCACTCAGAGTGTTACGCGTTGGTCTTCC
The DNA here is from genome assembly GCA_014155875.1 of Cepaea nemoralis. NCBI lineage: Eukaryota > Metazoa > Mollusca > Gastropoda > Stylommatophora > Helicidae > Cepaea > Cepaea nemoralis. Next base: position 195,452 of record JACEFZ010001617.1, on the reverse strand, counting down.
CTTGTTTCTTAAGAGAGCTTTCTTCTTCTTATCAATAAAGGGCTGCAGAGTCTCGCTGTTTGCCACAAACCAGTCCTGCCTCTTATGATCCACAGTGCCGTAAACCCCTACGGCAGTTTTATAAAGAGTTTCCTTAATTTGACCCCACTTTTCATTTACTGTACAATTTTCAGGTGTATCAGTGAAAGCGTCTTCAAGTTGCTGTTGAAACTGAAAGCACTTTTCAGGATCGTGAGTGTTAATAATATTAATCCTGGGGCTAGATTTGTGTTTAGCTGTGTAGATTCTCTTTGGTCTCAGTTTAACCCTTGCAACAACCAAAGAATGATCCGTATCACAGTCAGCACTGTGGTAACTTCGAGTCAATGATATATGGTTCAGATGTTGTCTCCGTGTGATGATGAAGTCCAGCTGGTGCCAATGGCCGGATCTTGGATGTTTCCATGTGACCTTATGCATCTCTTTTATTTTAAAAAAGGAGTTTGTAATACATAGGTCATTACTGGTGCAATGATCCAGCAGCCTTTGCCCATTTTCATTCATGCGACCGAAGTTGTATTTTCCACACAACATCCGTTCCATTCCAGCCATGAATAGCCGTCTCAAGCTTGGACACAGATGAGTTGATATTTAGACATTCATGTAGTGTCGATCGTGTATTAGTTTAATCAATTTTTGTTTGTTTGTTCTGTGCTGACGAAGGCTTTGGCCGCAACGTTCATTGTTTTTTGTAGTTGTGCTTTGGTAAAGCTCTCAACCTACTTCTCGTTTTTCAGTGATTCATTCACTTGTATTTTCCAAGGCACACTGGCCATGAACTCGAGTCCTTGCCCACACGAGAATTGAAATCACTGAGCGTATAAATGTAGTCAGATTTTGGAACTGCCTTGCTCACGGAGTCTAACTCCTCATAGAACGAATCCTTCACATCATCAGAGGAATCGAGTGTCGGTGCATATGCAGTAATAATGGTGGCAAAACCACAAGAGGTTGCCAAGCGCAGGGATATAGTCTTTCATTTCCTCCTGCTGGAATTTCAATCATTACCAGTAGCGAATTCTTCACTGCAAAGCCCACACCGATGTTGCCTTTTTTTCTGCCTGCCTCTACCCTTCCAAAAACAAAGGTGTAATTGTTTCCCTGAGTGACCCTTCCTCAGCGAGGCGAGTCCTCTGCAAGCCAGCAATATCAATGTTAAGACGATTGAGTTCGGCATCAATCACAGCCGTTTTCTCACATCGTCAATATTTGTCAAGTCAGTGGAAAATTCCTGGACACAGGTTTCTCACGTTCCAGGTTGCAAGCCGTAGCTTGAGGTTTCTATTTTATTTTTGATTGTACCTGTGCATTGGTTTTACAGCCTGCGATTCGATTTTGTCCTAGCCCAAAGCACCCATGAAGCAGGCAGGCTGTGACGGATCAAGCACCCAATTGGCCGGGTGCTGCCCAGCTTGAGGCGGGGCGGTAGCTGATCAGTGACACCTGTAGGTGTCTCCCACCGTCAGAGGCAATGCGTGGCGCCACATGTCTACGCCAATTGACAGGGACTTATAACCTGTAACAGTTGCCTCTCGCTTTGATTCCGAGACCAGTTAAGACCAGGGATGGAGTTATTGCCTCTCCATAGCACAAAGCCTGGGCTAAAATATAGAGATCATGTGTTGCCCATGCAGCATGATCCCTCTCTCGTCTGCCTAGTTCACTCCAGAGGAAAGGTAACACCCCTACATCTGGAACAAGACAAGCTGTAGAAGCTGCCGGATCAGCAAAGCAATGCTCTAACTGTCCGCCTGTCGGAGCTTCGATCCTAGACCAGCGCGAACCAAGGCTTAGGGCCTGGTCTGCCCTGCCATGACATTTTGTCCTTTAGCTTGCATTTCTCGCACCAGGGATAAGGCTTGTACCCTCCCAGTTGCGCTCTTCCGCCCGAAGCCGTTGGCACAATGTGGGGTGTCAGGTTTGGTAAGCGCCGCCCAACGTTCGCGCGCTAACAGAAAGCAGGTAGTACCGTCTACTGTTATACGGTTAGCTCAGTCATATCTGACTAAGACCTGACACAGATGAAGTGATAATAATAAATTATACTGTGCTACCTTGTTACATTTGTAATAAAAACAGTTGGTGCTTTTTTTGGGGTGCTTCCTAAAAGATTCTGGTGCTTTTTAGTGCTTTTTGGGTCAATTTGGTGCTTTCTCATCAAAGGGAGATGGAAACACTGTCCGTGAATATTGGAACACTTGTTTTCTCAAATCTTCATTTTCTCTCCTTTGCTCTAATTTTTTCATCTTTTTATTCTATGTAGCACTTCAACACTCTTTTTCTCGTTACAATTGACATCTTTTTATTGGTTAGCATGTTTTCCATTTTGCAAAAGGCTACTTTCGATATGGCGATTCTTGTTATAATCTCTTCAAGGTCTCCCGTAGATGTTATGACTGTTCCGAGACAATTGTACTGAGTCACTTGTTTAAGAATAGTCCAATGTATTTGTGTATATATATATATATATATATATTATATATATATATATATATATATATATATATATATATATATATATATATATATATATATATAGCATATCCTATTTTACAGGTCATCGCAGTCAACACCACCATTGTTTCAGCTGCTGTTGATGTCTTGGCAAGTTTTACATTCAGTACTTTGCCATAGCTTTCTGAATGACCAGCTCATATACCTTTCCATAACAAACCAACACAACGCGATCCACTGCTGAATCTCGCGCAGCTGTGTATCATGCGTGGATATACGGGATTACGAACAGCGTCCTTAATCCCTTCACCAGGGAGATATATTATTTTGCGTTATTTCTTTCTTCTTAGCGATGATCATAATCTGTATCTTACAATTTAATTATAATCTTATTTGTTCATTTAGTGCAGCAACTGAATCTACTAAATGTTATAGATCCTGCTCATTGTTTGTAATCAATCCTGTATCATCCACATATCTAATGATGTTGATGTTATATTCTCCAATTGTGGTTCCTCTCATATCTTCTAAATTTCTAAAATATTTCCACTGTATAGAGAAAAAGATCTAGAGATATTACACATCCTTGTCACACACCTCTCTAAATAGGCTGATCTTATCAATCTTTGTTGGCAACTTGTTATTTCCAATAGGTGTTTTTTTACAAGTCTAAGGTCTTTGCCATCAATTTGTAGATTTGCAAGCATCTTCATCATGTCTACATATCTTTATTGAAAGCCGTTGTGTAGTCAATAAAGCAAAGATGTAGATCTTTATATATTTCTGTGGAATTTTAAATTAATGTTCTCGGCATATACACAATTTGCAACATATGCCCGTGAGACAGTGACACTTACTAAACAAGCTGAGCAGAGCCTAAATGCCTTTGAAAATAAATGTTATAGACAAGCTCTAAGAATATCTTGAATAAAAAAAAGAATAAATGCATCCATACTTCAAGAGCTGAATATTGAAGAAGGTTGACTACTAACGGCGGGCGGACGGATGGACAGACAGCCCAGAACGAAGAAACGAATGGAATTTATTTTCAAAGGATAACAAATTGGGCATGCAGGCCCGTTTTACATTCGGCCCTTCCAATCACTCATCTTTCGTTCATCAGTAGTGCATAATACTTTCACATAGGAAAAAAAATACATTGTCAAATGAATGTTGTAAACGTAAACAATGCATATTACCATGTTATGAGACACATCCACGACCAACCCACACATCCCCCATCCACCCACACATCCCCCACCCAGGCACACATACATGCCCCACCCATCCATCCACCCCCCACATCCACATATATCCCCACCCACCACACATCCCCCACACCTTCATCCCAGGCAGACATACATGGGATCACCTACACATACCCTACCCATACATATTCACCCACCTACGCACATCTCCCGGTCCTGCGTGCCCAATTTGTTACCCTTTTAAAATAAAGTTTGTTCGTTCGTTCGTTCGTTCGTTCGTTCCCCACTCACACATATATCCTCCACCCATCCCATTCCTCCATTCCATCCATGTTGCCATGCCGAAAGCGTTGGCGGTCATGTTCTGACATCTCACTCGATCACCAGTGTCCGTGGATCAGCTTTCTTGTTCCTGTCTCGACCATGCCACGTGGCCAAGCCATCCAGGTATTTACTTCTCGGTCTTCCCCTTGGCCTGTTCCCTTCGATCTTGCCAGTTGTCACAAGTTCTTCTAGTCATTTCTTTTCCATACAGTCCCAAAAATTTTTGACTGTCTATGTCGTATGACTCTAATCAGTTTACGAACTTCGTTGTTTCTTGAAGGACTTGGTCATTGGTTTTTCTGTCTGTCCAAGGTATTGTTTGCATTTTCCTCAGAAACCACATTTCCGCAGCTATCAGTTGTTTTTCAGCTTGACTGCTTATTGTCCACATCCTTCACATCCATACAAAAGTATAGGTTCTATGTAGCACTTCAATACTCTTTTTCTCGTTTCAATTGATATCTTTTTATTGGTCAGTATGTTTATCATACCATTTGGTGTCAGGTCTTAGTCAGATATGACTGAGCTACCGTATAACAGTAGACGATACTACCTGGTTTCTGTTAGCGCTGAACGTTGGGCGGCGCTTACCAAACCCGACACCGCACACTGTGCCAACAATAAATAAATAATAGTTACCTTATCTCTATCAAGTTTGAAGATTTTATATTTCTTTACACTGTCGCCAACTCTAAGAAGACATGGAACAACTTCAACCATTATTAAATCTACAGGCATATGCATTATAATCCTCCTCCTCCTCCTCTCCCCTCCTCCTCCTCCTCTACCCTCTTCCCCTCCCCTCCTCCCTCTCCCTCCATCCTCCTCCTCTCTCTCTCCTCCTCCTCCTCCCTCTTCCTCCTCCTTCCTCCTCCTCCCTCTTCCTACTCCCCTACCTCCTCCCTCCTCCTTCTCTCTCCTCCTCCCTTTTCCTCCCTCCTCCTCCTCCCTCTACCTCCTCCCTCCTCTTCCCTCCTCCTCCTTCCTCCTCCCTCCTCCTCCTTCCTCCACATCCTCCTCCTCCCTCTTCCTCCTCCTCCCTCCTCATCATTCCTCCTCCTCCTTCTCCCCCTCCTTCTCCTCCTTCTCCCTCCTCCTTCTACCTCCGTCTTCCTTCTCCCTCCACCTCCTCCCTCCTCCTCCTCCTCTCTCCTCCTCCTCCTCCCTCCTCTTCCTCCCTCCTCCTCCTTCTCTCCCCTTCTCCTCCTTCCCTCTTCCTCCTCCCCCCTCCTCCCTCTTCCTCTCTCCTCCTCCTACTTCCTCCTCCCCCTCCTCCTCCTCTCTCCGCCTCCTCCTCCTCCTACTCCCTCCTCCTCTCTCCTCCTCCTCCTCCCTCCTCCGTCTTCCTCCTCCTTCCTCCTCCTCCCTCTTCCTCCTCCTCCTCCCTCCTCCTCCTTCTCCTCTTTCCTCCCTCCTCCTCCCTCCTATTCCTCCCTACTCCTCCTCCTCCCTCCTCCTCCTCTCTCCGCCTATCTCTTCCTCCCTCCTCCTCCCTCCTCCACCCTCTTCCTCCTCCCTCCTCCTACTCCTCCTTTTTCTTCTTCTTCTGCTGCTGCTGCCGCCGCTCCATTTACCCAAGTTAATTGTTGGGGGAAGATGTAAAGATCTTTCAAGTGCTCTTTCTAATGCTTTTTGTAAGTTGGTCTTTGTTTATCTAAGGTTGTTCTAACTGCAACCAATAAATGATTAGACAGACAGGCAGGCAGACAGACAGACAGACAGACAGACAGACAGACAGATAGGGAGGGACAGACAGACAGACAGACAGACAGATATATAGATAGAATAGATGATAGACGTAAATAGAAGAGATCAAAGAATCCCTGAACCACAACGCTAGGAAAAGCGAAGTAAATGACGTGACTACACAGAATCGTCACACGGCAATGTCAATAACAACTCATCTTTGTTGTTTACAGAAGTTATCTACAGTCATTTAGGTGATTAAAAACAGTTTTCATTACATACCTACTCCTCTACCTCCTCCTCCTCTCTCCTCCTCCTCCCTCCTCCTAATCCCTCTACCTCCTCCTCCTCCCTCCTCCTCCCTCCTCCTCCTCTCTCCTCCTCCTCCCACCTCCTCCTCCCTCTTCCTCCTCCCCTCCCTCCTCCTCATCCTTCCTCCTCCCTCTCCCTCCTCCTTCTCCCTCTTCCTCCCTCCTCCTTCCTCCTTCTCCCTCCGCCTCCTCCCTCCTCCTCCTCTCTCCCCATCCTCCCTCTCCCTCCTCCTCCCCTCCCTCTCCCTCCTTCTCCACCCTCTTCCTCCTACTCCATCTCCCTTTTCCATCCTCCTCCCTCCTCCTTCTCCCTCTTCCTCCTCCCTCTCCCTCCTCCCTCCTCCTCCCTCTACCTCCTCCCTCTACCTCCTCCTCTCTTCTCCTCCTCCTCCCTCCTCCTCCTCCATTCCCCTCCCCTCCTCCTCCATTTCCCTCCTCCCCCTCCTCATTCTCCCTCCTCCCTCTCCTTCCTCCTTCTGCCTCTTCCTCCTCCTCCTTCCTCCTTCTCCCTCCGCCTCCTCCCTCCCCTCTCTGTCCTCCTCCTTTTCCCTCCGCCTCCTCCCTCTTCCTCCTCCTCCTTCTCCCTCCTCCTCCCTCTTTCTCCTCCTCTCCCCTCCTCCTCCCTCTACCGCCTCCCTCCTCCTACCTCCTCCCTCCTCGCCCTTCCTCTTACTCCCTCCTCCTCTCCTCCTCCTTCTCCTTCTCCTCCTCTCTCTCCTCCTCCTCATCCCTCTTCCCTCCTCCTCCTTCTTCCTCTCCTCCTCCCTCTTCCTCCTCCTCCCTCCTCTTACCTCCTCCTCCCTCCTCCTCCTCCATCTCCCCTCATTCCTCCCTCCTCCTCCTAATCCCTCCTCATCCCTCCTACTCCTGTCTCCTCCTCCTCCCTCTTGCTCCCTCCTCCTCCTCCCTCCGCCTAATATGAATTAAATGATATGCTCCCCACCAGGGACTGGGCGAAGCCGGGCGGTCGTCGTTTTTGGGAACGGGAACGGGAGCAGGGGCCGAATATGAATTAAATAAGACGCTCCATTTACCCATGTTAATTGTTGGGGAAGATGTAAAGATCTTTCAAGTGCTCTTTCTAATAACAGACAGACAGACAGACAGTAGATAGTCGGGAACGGGAACGGGAGCTTATATGACTACTTATATGAATTAAATGAAATGCTCCTCACCAGACAGACAGACAGACAGACAGACAGACAGACAGACAAACAGACAGACAGACAGACAGACAAACAGACAGACAAACAGACAGACAGATCCCCGCCAGGGACTGGACGAAGCCGGGCCGGGTCAGCTAGTATTTTATATATAATTGTTGCATTGTTATCAAAGCTTTATAAACTGTTTGTCTACAGTTATTTACAGGCATAAGCGTTATTATATATAATGATAAAATCTTTAAGGCACTTTTAAAGTTTTCATAAAAATAACGCATCTATTTTAAATACTTGAAAATTTTCTAACTCATCTTTTTATTTCTCTTCGACATCTATACAGTCATCCCAGCATTTATTGGGTTTTCCGTGATATCTGGTAAGTTTACTTTCAGTAGTTTCAGATTGCCCTATTTAGTTATTGGGATGAAGATTGTTCTCTTCCAATCTGTTCGCCATATTTCCGGGAACGGGAGCTTATCTGGGCGAAGCCGGGCCGGGTCGTCTTTTTTTGGGACGGGAGCAGGGGCCGAATATGAATTAAATGAGACGCTCCCCGCCAGGGGTTGGGCGAAGCCGGCCGGGTCAGCTAGTCTTCTATATTTCTGAAAATATTTTCACTATACAGGGAAAAAAGATCTGGAGACATTACACATCCCTGTCTCACACCTCTTTTAATAGGCTGATATTGACCTACATCGTTATCAATTCTGATGGCAGCTTGTTTCGTTTCCAATATATGTTTTTTACAAGTCTAAGGTCTTTTCCATCAATTTGCAGATCTTCAAGCATCCTTATCATGTCGACATGTCTCACTTTATCGAAAGCCTTTGTGTAGTCAATAAAGCAAAGATATAGATCTTTGTTTACTTCTATAGAACGTTTAATTACTGTTCTCAGTATATACACAGCATTTACTGTGCCCTCTACAAACCCATATTGTTCTTCTCCAATTTCGGGTTGTATTTTCTTCCTAACTCTTTGCATGACAATTCTCAGCAGAATCTTTGTGATGTGGCTCATTATACTAATTGTTCGATGTTGATCGCATTCCAAGGCTCCTGATTTCTTCGGGATTGCAGTAAATATTTAGTTAGTTAGTTAGTCTTTCCTCTTGAGCCCTAAGCGGTGCATAGGGCAGAAGTCCTGTACTCTCCATGCTTGGCTGGTTCGCTGCTACCTGTTGTAGATCTTGGATATTTACTTGGCCATTGAATGAGCCTTCTCTAATGATGGTTCTAGCAGGGTCTCTCTTGGTCTTCCCATTTTTCTTTTCCCTACCGGTGACCATATGAGGGCTTGGTAGGGGAGTCTTGTCTTGTCCATTCTGAGTACATGGCCGATGTAGTTCCAACGGCGTCTTCTTATGAAAATTGGATACTGTATCTTGCTTAGTCTCTTGTCTTATTTGCGTATTGGTTCTGAAGTCTGTCCAGTGATGTTTAGAAGTCTTCTAAGACATTTGTTCTCAAAATTATCTAATTTTTTTATCTAAAGCTTACCGTTGATTTCCAACTTCCACATCCTATACATTAACACTGGAATCACCTCAAGAGCTTGAAGGATTTTAATGTCTTTGTGTGTTTACTTGAGTGTCTTTGACTTCCAGATGTTTGACAGTAAGGTACAGTAAGGTTTTGAAGGTACTAGACGCCAGTGCGATTCTAGACTATATTTCTGGTGTTGAGTTCCCTGTAGATGTCATTTTGCTTCCTAGGTATGTGAAGCTGTTGACTTTTTAAGATCGTAGTTGTTTAACTTGGTGACCAATTTGTCCTGAAACATTTTGGAGATGGTTTATTGTCTCTTTGGCATCTGTGTATGTTGAACTCAAAAGCACTATGCCCTCGGCAAAGTCCAGGTCTTCTAGAAGTTTGTCAACCCAATGGATACCCATATTTGTGTTGTTTGTGCATTTGCGCACGACCCAATCAATAGCTATTCCAAAGGGCATCGGTGATAAGACACAACCCTGTTTCACTCCTGTTTCCACTAAGAACCAGTCAGAATTGCCTGCTTCTGTTCTTATACAGCAACGTGTCTCTTTGTAGAAAGATTTTATGACGTTGGTATATTTGGTAGGGAAACCATAGATGTTAAGTAGATTCCAAAGTGAAGGACGGTGGATACTGTAGAAGGCTTTTTGATAGTCGACAAAGTTGGTGATTAATTTCTACTGGAATTCTATGGAGTCTTCAATGATTATTCTGAGGGTTAAAATGTGGTCTATGCATGATCGTTTTGGTCTGAATCCTGCTTTGTACTTCTCTGAGCCTTTCATCTATAGCCTTTTTCAATCTCTCAAATAACATGCTACAAAAACGTTTTCCTGGTACTGACAGTAGAGTGATACCACGCCAATTATTGCAGTCAGACATATCGTCTTTGTTAGACAGTTTGAGAATTACACCATCCTTCCACTGTTGTGGTGGGGATTCGCTGTGCCAGATTTCATTGATCAGCTGTAACAAACGTAAGATATTATCATCTGCTGCTTTGAGCATTTCTCCTGAGATGTCGTCTTCACCAACAGCTTTGTTGTTCTTCAATTTTTTTTATGGCTGCTTTAATCTCTTCGTCTTAATCTCTTCTCCTCTTATGTGTGTGTGTGTGTGTGTGTGTGTGTGTGTGTGTGTGTATATATATATATACACACACAGACACACACAGACACACACACTCACACTCCCTTACTCACTCACACTCACTAACTCTCTCACTCACTCTACAGTAGTGTGCATGCGATTATATTATACTTGATAAAATCAAGTGGCATACAAAATGATACCTCGTAATATGAAAGATGAGAATACATAAAAAATATGGAATAGCATGTTACATGACATGCGTGCGCTCAACTCTCTCTCTCTCTCTCTCTCTCTCTCTCTCTCTCTCTCTCTCAGACATACACACACTCTCACACTCATTCACTCTCTCTCACACTCACTATATATATATATATATATATATATATATATATATATATATATATATATATATTGATGTGTGTGTGTGTGTGTGTGTGTGTGTGTGTGTGTAAGGAGAGAGAGAGAGAGAGAGAGAGAGAGAGAGAGGAGAGAGAGAGAGAGAGAGAGAGAGAGAGAGAGAGAGTTGAATTGCATCACTAATTGTTAAGTTACAAAATGTATATATACAATTTGTCTCCATTTTCTTTACAATATTGCGACAATGCTCACGACAATCGTCACTGTATGTGTGTATGAAGTGTGGGAGTTTGATCATGATAGTAGGTTGGGGGATGGGGGGAGAGGGTGTGTGGGTAGATTCGTGATGTGTTTGGGTGGGCTCAGGATGTGTGGGTGGGCGGGGTGGGATTGTGTGGGTGAGTGGGGATTTGTGTGTGGGTACGTGCGGGATGTATTGGTTGGTGGGGAGATGTGTGTGTGGGTGGAGATGTGTTTGGCTAGGTGGTTGTGGGTGAGTGGGTGGAGGAGGATATGTGGGTGGATGATTGTTGGTGGGTTATGGGATGGGTGGGGGATATATGTGTGGGTGGAGAGATGTGGGTGTGCTGATATGTTGTGGGTGGGAGATGTGTGCAGGTGGGGGTGGTTGTGGGTTTGGGGATGTGTGTGTGGGTGAGGGATGTGTATGGGTGTGAGATGTTTGGATGGATGGGTGGGGAGTGTGTGTGGGTGAGAGATGTGTGCGTGAATGAGAGATGTGTGGTGAATGTGTGTGGGTTGGGGAGGGGTGCCTGATGGGTGTGGTGATGGATTTGGGGATATGTGTGTGGGTGGGGTATATGTCTGTCTTAGTGGGGATGTGTGTGGCTGGATGGAGGATGTATGTGTGGGTAGTGAGGGTGATTGTAGTTGGGGGATTTGTGGATGGGTAGGAGATGTGTGGGGAGATGTGTGTGTGGGTGAGGGATGTGTCTTTGGGGTGTGTGTGTGGGTGTGGTGTGGTGTGGGAGGGGAGTTGGGTGTTGATAAAGGATGTGTGGGTGGGGGTGTGTGAGTGGGCTGGGGGAGATGGGAGATTACGTGGGTGGGTGCTGAATTTGTGTGTGGGTAGGTGCGGGATATGTGAGTTGGCGGGGAGATGTGTGTGTGCATGGGGGATGTGTGGCTGAGGAATGTGTGTTTGGCTGGGTGGTTGGATGTGTGTGGGTGTAGGAGGATATGTGGGTAAGTGATTGTTGGTGGGTAATGGGACAGGTAGAGGATATGTGAGTGGGTGGGTGGATGTGTGTGGGTGGGGGATTGTGGGTTGCGGAATATATGTGTGCTTGGGGGTGGGTGGATGGGATGTGTGGTGGGTGAGAGGTGTGTGTGGGTGGGGAGATGTGTAGGGATGGGGTGGATGTGTGGGGGTATGTATGTGTGTGTGTGGGTTATGTGTGAGGTTGGGTGGGGGAGTTGGAGTGAAAGGGGGGATGTGTGGGTGGGTGGTGGATGTGTCTCATAACATAGTAATATGCATTGTTTATGTTTACAAAATTCATTTGACAATGTTTTTTCCTATGCACTGTTGATGAAAGAAAGATGAGTGATTGGAAGGGCCGAATGTAAGACGGGCCTGCGTGCCCAATTTGTTACCCTTAGAAAATAAAGTCTGTTCGTTCGTTCGTTCGTTCGTTCATTCTTCCATGGTGAATGACTCACAGAAGGCATCTAGTGGGGGCATGGTAATTTCTCCATCCAGGTTTGGAACAGTGTCAGGATGCTGTCTATTTAATATTTCTTTGAAATGTTCTGCCCAACATTGCTTTTGATGGTCATCGGATAACAGCTGTTTACCTTGTTTGTCTTTGATGGATATATTTGGTGTAGGTGAGTGATGGCATAATTGTTTCATGATATGGAATACTCCTCTGTTGTTTCCAGTTTTGGCAGCTTTTTCGGTATCAGAGGCCAAGCTGTGTATAAAGTTCTGTTTATCTTTTCGTGCGCTTGATTTCACCTCTTTATCCAACATGGAGTATTTTTGCTTATGGGTTTCATATGAAGATGTGTCTTTTGTAGAAAGAAGTGTTAGTTTTGCTTGTTTTCTTTCTTATATCTTCGTCCTGGTGTTATCGCTTAGCCACTTCTTCTTCTGTCTTTGCACGTAGCCGACTGTGTTTGTTTCAGCATTTAGCAAGGTAAATTTAAGGAAATTTCAATTTTCTTCAATGTTGTTTTTAATATTCGCATTGCTCGATATACTTTCTTTGTTAGCATAGATATTTTGTACCTCTGAATTGAATGTGAGTGAGTTTATTTTCTTAATTCTGGGTGTTTTGTGCAGTCTTAAGCTTTATTTTTAGCTTGGCAATGCAGAGATGCAGTAAATATGGAATTACATAATTCAGGAGGTATATCTCCAGTATCGTATATTGCGTTCTGCAGTCTGGTGACTTGGTCTATTCCATAGGCATTGATCATTTCTATTGTGATGTTATCTGTACCCGGGGTCTTGCCAGTTTTCATATGGTTAAGGGCATTCTGAACTTCCATCTTCAAGACTGATGGTCCTTCATTATTATTTCGATGATCATATTGTTCTTCTCTTGTATCATCATAAAGGTCTTTCACATAATCTGACCACGCATGTAAAATCTGATCTTTTTCTATTAAGATTTTGCCATCTTTGGTTTTTAGGCAACCTTTTGATGTGTGTGTTCTTTTATTAGTGATATCATTAATTATTTTGTGCATTAATTTGGTATTCTGGGTACTGTGTTGGTTTTCAATTTCCTTGCAATTTTCATCAAGCCATCTTTCTTTTGCCTCTTTGCATCGTTTCCTAATTTTCCTGTGAATCTGTTAATATTTTTCTTTGTTATTTTTGTTATTTCTTCTTACTTCCATGAGTTTTAAGATGTCTTCTGTCATCCATTTCTTGCGTCCTATTACCAATCCCATAACGCTCCAATAATAACCCACCCATCTTCCTCCACCAATACACCCCCAACCACCAAGCCAAACAATCATCCCCCACCCACACACACATCTCCATGCCAACTCACACATACTGCACCTACCCACACACAAATCCCGCACCCACCCACACAATCTCCCCCAGCCCACCCACACATCCCCCACCATCTCCCAACCTACACATCCTTCACCCACCCACACATCCTCCGCCGACCCACACATCATCCACCCAACCATACATCCCTTAACCACACACCCGTATCCATACACACACATCTCCACCCACACACATCTCCCCACCCAGACACACATAGAACGAACTGAACAAACAAACTTTATTTTCAAAGGGTTAAGAATTGGGCACGCAGGTCCGTCTAACATTCTGGCCCTTCTGATCACTCTCTTTCATGCATTATTCATTCACACATCATTCAAGGCTAACAGAGAATAGCAACAATATAAAAAGATATGCATTATAAAGGCGATGGGCAAATGCGAACATCAATACTACACGACTCAGTAATATTAGAATATGGTGTGGCACTTAGTTATTAGCTATGTGGAATATACTAGTCTACTACTGGACACACATAGATAGATAGGTAGGTAGGTCAGTCGGTCAATGGATGGAAGGACGGACGGACAGACAGATAGATCAATAGATGGATGGATAGATGGATGGATGGATTAGATGATTAGATTGACTGGATGGAATGGCTAGATAGTTAGTTAGTTAGTCGACAGATCATCCTCGTTGCACATCGAACCATTCAGTCCATAAGTGCTCGGATCCCCTCCTCAGCAAATCCCGCAGCGTGTAGCGGCTAACGACGCCAGTTCTGTGTTGGTTTATCAATCTTCTTTGGCTTCCTGCGTAGTGTTCTTGTTTGGCCACCCCTCTTTTAATTTGCTGCTCCCGCAGTCTGGCCATTGTTGTAGATTCACAGTCATCACTTGGTTCTCGCAAAAGTCTCACTTCTCGTAGAGCATTTAGAATGTCAGCCTGGTCCATGGCGCGTCCGCCCTCCACAGTAGCCTCACTTGCGAGCTTGTCAGCCCGCTCATTTCCTTGTACTCCCGCATGACCTGGCACGAAGATGAAACTTATCTTTGCCAGCCGAGACCGCTTCAGAGGCAGCAACCATTCTCTTCGGATCGACCCCTCCTCTATCCTCTTGATCATGTTCATTGAGTCGCTAAGGAAACAAGCCCTAGTGAATGTCTGTGTCTCGAGCCATGTTATTGCTTTACTTACTGCCATGACTTCCATGGTCAGGCTACTTGTGGTTTCAGTGAAAGCACCAGAGTCCTCCTTCACAATTCTCCCTCCGGCCCGAGCTGTAAAGGCCCATGAGCTTCTCACATGTCGGACGACCGACCCATCTGTGTAGATGACCGCGTCACCGTCTAGCGAATTCTCGAAAATCAACGCTTGTACTTCAGCCTCAACAGCAGCCGGATTTTCTTGTCTGCATTTTCTATCTAGTTGGATGCAAACTGAAAAGGATGTGCAGAAGTCTGTTGGCACTTGCACCCACTCCTCGCCAGGTTCTAAGTCCTCAAGTGAACACACCTGTTGAAGAATGTCTTCGGCTTGACCCATCCACGACCGTCCTCTTTTAACCTGCTGCCCTTCACCTTCCTAATTTCACTATGCAGTGGATGTTGTGTGTTTGCGTTAATTCTGAGGTAGGCGCGTGCCCTGCAAACTTGTATTCTCTCTTCAATGGTTGGAAAATCAAGAAGGTAGCGCATCGCCCTGCATGCTGTATCTCTTGTACATCCAAGAATAATGCACATAGCTTCATTCTGTATCCTTTCCATCCTTTCTATCTGCTTATGGCTGAGAGTCAGGATTGCCATTGCATACTCCAAAACAGACATGACCAGCCCCTCGTACAGAAGACATAGATGGCGCTGCTCACAGTTTGCTGCCGCCATCACCCGCATCGCTGCCAAACCCCGCTTGGCCTTTGTTATCACCTGGTCTATGTGCACATTATAAGCAAGGCTTCGATCAAACCGTATCCCCAGGTAATTCATTGCCTGCGTTCTTTCCACCGTCTCTGAACACAGCATTACAGTTGGTGTTGGATTGTTGACAATATGATTATTCAACGAGAACCAAGTCACTGTTGCCTTTGTTGGGTTGACCATTGCCCCAGCTTCATCATACCAAGTACTTATGCGATTGAGTTCGGTTTGTAGTTCCACAGCAACCTCCTCTCTATCCTTACCCTGACGATACACTAAAACATCATCGGCATACGACAATGTCCTGCCAGGTCCAGTGATCTGCTCACTGGTGATTCTCACTGTGTAGGCGTTGAACAGTACCGGAGATAATGGTGATCCCTGCGGTAGGCCAGGATATATTGTTGTTGGTTCCGAAGTCCAACTGCCACATCTAAAAACTACTTTCCGTAGGTAGAGGGCTGCAGCGATCCAACTAAGGAGGAATGGACTTACGTTTAGTTCAAGAAGCTGCTTGATAGATTAGATAGATTAGATAGATAAATATGTCTGTCTGTTTGTCTGTCTGTCTGCCTGCCTGCCTGTCTGTCTAATCTAATCTAATCTATCAATCTATGGATGGATGATGAATGGCTGGCTGGCTGGATGGATGGATGGATGAATAGATTGATAATCTTCTAAATCAGTGATAATTTATGTTGTGATGTTATTTGGACATAAGGTCTTGCCAGTTTTCATATGGTTATGAGCATTTTGAACGTCTATCTTCAAAATAACATATTCTGAATATCATACTCTTCTTATGTTCTCACTTTACCGAAAACCTTTGTGTAGTCAATAAAGCAAAGATCTATATCTTTGCTTTATTGACTACACAAAGGCTTTCGATTAATTGAAACATGTCAACATGATAAGGATGCTTGAAGATCTACAAATTGATGAAAAGACCTTAGGCTTGTAAAAACATATATTTGGAAAACAACAAGCTGCCATAAGAGTTGATAATGAAGTAAGCCAATATCAGCCTATTAAAATAGGTGTGAGACAGGGATGTGTAATGTCTCCAGATCTTTTTTCCCTGTACAGTGAAAATATTTTCAGAAATATAGAAGATATGGAAGAGAATCAACATTGGGGGACGATACGTCAATAACATTAGATATGCAGATGATACAGTGTTGATTGCAGACAATGAACAAGACTTGCAAAATTTAGTAGTTGCGGTTGTTGCACACAGTGAACAACTAGGGTTAGAACTGATTATTAAGAAGACACATATTATGGTCGTCACTGGGAAGATGGAAATACCACAATGTGATATACGAGTAAATGGGCATATTCTTAATCAAGTGAATCGATACAGTTATCTCGGCACAGTCATAATATCTGATCGAAGATGCCTTGAAGAAATTAGAACAAGAATTGCTATTGTGAAGGTAGCCTTTTGCAAGATGAAAAACATACTGACCAATAAAAAAGATGTCAATTGAAACGAGAAAAAGAGTGTTGAGATGGTACATAGAACCTGTATTTTTATATGGATGTGAAGCTTGGACAATGAGCAGTCAAGCTGAAAAACATCTGATGGCTGTAGAATTGTGGTTTCTGAGGAAAATGTAAAGAATACCATGGACAGCCAGAAAGACCAATGAACAAGTCCTTCAAGAAACAAATGAAGATCGTAAACTGATTAGAGACATTAGACGTAGACAGTCACAATTTTTTTGGGCATGTTATGAGAAGAAATGATTTGGAGAACGTGGTGACAACTTGCAAGATCGAGGGGAACAGACCAAGGGGAAGACCTAGAAGCAAGTACCTGGATGGCTTGGCCTTGTGGCATGGTCGAGACAGAAACACGTAGCTGATCCACGACTCTGGTGATCGAGTGAGATGGCAGAACATAACTGCCCACGCTTACCGGCATGGCACATGATGGATGGATGGAATATATATTTCTTTCTCCATAGTAGTTTTATCTGTATGCATTGTCTTTGTTTATGCAATGTTAAGATATAAGTTGTGATGTTCACTATTCAATTGGGTTGAGGCTATTAGGTTTTCTATACCAGTCTGACGCTCAGTGTAGCTGTTCATATGTTACATTACAGTCCTATGATTGTATGCTACTTCAGATTAGTTACACATGTTTCCATTTTACCTGACATTCAAGTGAAGTGTTTACTCTCTGTATGTTTCAGAAACATGTCATTGTTTCCAGAGTTGTTGATCCCTCTTCACACAAAAACAGACATTCATAAATGGAGAATAAGATGGTGCATGGTAACATAGATTTCAAATAAGAGCCATCAGATGAATTGTGGGAGGACCAGAGTCAGGGATCCAGCACAATGTTGGACAAGGCAGATTGTTACAACATGGTTGTTAACAGTAACATAGAATCAGCAATGTCTGTAAGTAGTAACATTGAATCAGCAATAGCTGAGAGCAGCAACATAGAATCAGCAATGGTTGTGAACAATAATATAGAATCAACAAAGGCTGTGAACACTGGTGAGATACTTTTTAAGTGCAATGATTGTGGCGCTTCATTCAGACAGATTGGCATTTTGAAATATCACATGAGAATACACACAGGAGAGAAACGTTACAAGTGTGATGTCTGTAGTGCTGCTTTTTCTCAGTCTAATAGTCTTATTGTCCACAGTAGAATACATACAGGAGAGAAACCTTACAAGTGTGATGATTGTGGTGCTGCTTTTGCTAGACTTGACAAACTGAAACACCACAAGAGAAAACATACAGGAGAGAAACCTTACAAGTGTGATGTCTGTAGTGCTGCTTTTTCTCAGTCTAGTAGTCTTGTTGTCCACAACAGAAAACATACAGGAGAGAAACCATATAAGTGTGATGTCTGTAGTGTTTCTTTTACAAAAGCTTGTAATTTAAAGTGTCACAAGAGAACACATACAGGAGAGAAACCTTACAAGTGTGATGATTGTGGTGCTGATTTTGCCAGACTTGACGATCTGAAATACCACCTGAGAACACATACAGGGGAGAAACATTACAAGTGTGATGATTGTGGTGCTGCTTTTTCTAGAGCTCTCAATCTGAAACGCCACAAGAGAACACATACAGGAGAGAAACCATACAAGTGTGATGTCTGTAGTGTTTCTTTTACAAAAGCTAGTAATTTAAAGTGCCACAAGAGAACACATACAGGAGAGAAACCTTACAAGTGTGATGATTGTTGTGCTGCTTTTGGTAGACTTGACAAGCTGAAACACCACAAGAGAAAACATACAGGGGAGAAACCTTACAAGTGTGATGATTGTGGCAGTGTATTTTCTAGTGCCTTTGGTCTGAAGAACCACAAGAGAAAACATTCAGGAGAAAAACTTTACAAGTGTCATGATTGTGATTTTTCTTTTACTGTAGCTAGCGATTTAACGTCTCACAAGAGAACACATACAGGAGAGAAACCTTATGTGTGTGATGAATGTGGTGCTGCTTTTGCTAGATCTGACAAGCTAAAATACCACAAGAGAACACATACAGGAGAGAAACCTTACAAGTGTGATTATTGTGGAGTTGCTTTTGCTAGACCTGACAAGCTGAAACAACACAAGAGAAAACATACAGGAGATAAACCTTACAAGTGTGATGATTGTGGCGCTGTATTTTCTAGTGCCAGTGGTCTTTGGTTCCACAAGAGAACATATTCAGGAGATAAACCTTACAAGTGTGATGTCTGTGGTGTTTCTTTTACTACAGCTGACAATTTAATGTCCCACAAGAGAACACATACTGAAGAGAAACCTTACAAGTGTAATTGTGGTGTTGCTTTTACTAGTCCTGAACAGCTGAAATACCACAAGAGAACACATAAAGTAGAGAAACGTTACATGTGTGAAGATTGTGGTGCTACTTTTTCTAAATCTGATAGTCTGTTTGTCCACAAGAGAACACATACAGGAGAGAAACCTTACTTGTGTGATGTCTGTGGTGTTTCTTTTTCTGTAGCTAGCTTTTTAAGGCTCCACAAGACTACACATACAGGAGAGAAGCCTTACAAGTGTGATGTCTGTGGTGCTACTTTTGCTAGATCTCAAGAGCTGAATTATCACAAGAGAACACATACAGGAGAGAAACCTTACAAGTGTGATAATTGTGGTGCTGCTTTTGCTAGATCTGATAATCTTCTGTACCATAAGAGGACACATTCAGGAGAGAAACCTTACAAGTGTGATGATTGTGGGGCTGCATTTTCTAGAACTGATCATCTGCTGTATCATAAGAGACAACATACAGGAGAGAAACCTTGCAAGTGTGATGATTGTGATGCTGCTTTTGCCAGACCTGCCATGCTGAAACACCACAAAAGAACACATACAGAAGAGAAACTTTACAAGTGTGAGGATTGTGGTGCTGCTTATGCTAGACCTGACAATCTGAAGTGCCACATGAAAATGCATACAGGACAGAAGTGTTAAATGTTTGGCGATTGTGTTGCATTTTTATCGCAATGATGCCATCTAAAGAACCTGGAAATAAATCACATGAGAGGAATCTTCTCTTTGTAAGAAACTCATGAGATCTCATTCAGGAGAAAAACCTTTCTATTGTGGTCATTATAGTTCAGGAAAAGTAATTGAAAGAACCTGTTTGCTGTTTGCGTGCCTGGGGACCTATCAGGCTCCAGCCGATTATTTATAGACCAATCAGAACATGAGGGTTAATGTGGTCCGTGTCATGCCACATAAAAAGTTATCAAT
Source organism: Cepaea nemoralis (assembly GCA_014155875.1). Lineage (NCBI taxonomy): Eukaryota > Metazoa > Mollusca > Gastropoda > Stylommatophora > Helicidae > Cepaea > Cepaea nemoralis. Next base: position 175,672 of record JACEFZ010001617.1, on the reverse strand, counting down.
TGCAACGAGAAAAAGACATAGAACCTGTACTTTTGTATGGATGTGAGATGTGGACAACGAGCAGACGATCTGAAAAACATCTAATGGCAGTGGGAAGGTGGTTCTGGGGAAAATTTAAAGATTACTTTGGACAGACAGAAAAATCAATAAACAAGTCCTACAAGAAACAGATGAAAACTGTAAACTGATTAGAGAAATTAGACATAGAAAACACAATTTTTTTGGCATATTATAAGAAGAAATACACTGCAGAACTTGTTGTCAACTGGAAAGTTTGAGGGGAAAAGGACAAGGGAAAAGCAGAGAAGTAAATATCTGGAAGACTTTTCCACCTGGCATAAACCAGACAAAAACACAGAGCTGATCCATGACTCTGGTGATAGTGTGAGATGGTGAAACATGATCTCCAACACTTATCTACATGGCACATGATGATGATGATCCATGACTTTGGTGATAGTGTGAGATGGTGAAACATGGCGGCCAACACTTATCTACATGGCACATGATGATGATGACTGAACATACTACATATCCCCAGCCTACATAAAGACTTACACACAACAAAGTTAGCGTCATCTGCAGCACGGCCTCAGAACTTTCTTCCATAGCACATTAAAGGCACTACCACCCACATAGTTTGTTAGACAGTCACAAACTGAATACTGTCTGATGAGTAGAGGTCACCATAAAGAAAAACATATAAACGTCCTAATAATATAATTATCCCTGCCCTATGGTATGACCCCCCGCTTTACTACGACTATCATAACATGAATTAGCATTGTGTAGTTTTGTAGAATTAATATTTCCATATTCCCATGTGTTTACAATGTCTATATTGTTGTTGTTTAAGATTAATCTAATATTTGATGTGAGTGGCACCTTGCAGTCTTGACAGACCAAAGTATGTGAGTTGGAATGTGGCCAAATTTTTATTACAATGCCTGGACAGAGCTTCAGAGAAACATGTGGTGCCCAAAATACATGTTCCCTCTCTCGGCCTAGTCTTGTGTATTACAGAGGAATGGGTAACCAATACGTCTGGCACAAGGTAGGCTGCAGACGCTGGCGGCACAGCGTCAAACCTCCGAGACCTCTCCTCCACGAGCAGGTGGCGAGTGATGGCCAGACCCTGGAACCCAAGGGACCCGGCTTAGAGACGTTCAGCCAAGTCCCACAGGTGCGGGCCTCGTACGCACCTGAACCTTAGGGCACGTCCTCTGTGAATCACAAGTGTCCGGACCTGTGTAAAGCGTGTACTACCGTCAGCTCCCCACCTGACTTTTGCGGATCCCGCAACCACCAGGAATAGGCCCGCCGGAGATTTGCACGTCTATTGTGAGCAAATCTCCCATCCTTCCACTGAACGAACTGAGACTGAATAAGTAAAGAAACGATAAAAGTAGTGGTATTTCAATTGCGCTTTCGCTCCCACCTATGCTACACCCCTCATGTGCCTTCACAAAGTCGGACTAGAGTCAAACTCAATAGGGTCTTCTTAACAATATTTGATGTATGAATGAGATAATGTATGCAAAGAGAGACAAGAAAGGTAGGATGTCACGTGGGCCTGCACCCCCAAATTTTTAACCCTTTGAAAATAATGTGTCTGTTTGTCTTTCCTTTAGTTGTCACTAGCACATTCTTAATCGCACCAAATGATTTCCTGAACATATTTCCTGGAACTGAAAATAACATTGCTCTAACTTTTGCATCCTTCAGATTCTCTTTCTTTGGCAGCTTCACCAGATATCCTTCTCTCGTGTAAGCTGGTATTTCTTTGGTGTCTCCAGACTGCTAAGAATTTGTGAAATAGTTAAGTTGAAGTGTTAATATTAGCTTTGAAAGTTTCTGCTGGAATATTTGTCTGAAGCCAGCGGCTCTTCCCATCTTCAGAAGATGAATAGCTTTTCTAATTTCTTTGGTTAAGATGGTTTCTCGCAGTTGTTATCCAGCTTAATTATATTGAGGCTGATCTATTTTGAATTCTTCAAAATTATTTCAATAGAATCCTTTGTGGTTGTTGGAATAGAACATGGCGATGGCAGAATGAATAAAAGTGCTCTCTCGTTCAACCCGTGTACGATCAGTTGGGAATAAAAATGTTGACTTCTCATCCTTGACTTGTCTTCTTTTAACTCAGTGATCCATAGCAGTATATATTATGTTATTTCTTCTAGACCAGAAGGTTTGCCTAGATATGTTGTATTTTGGGCAGTCTTGGAGTATGTGGTCTGCTGTCTGGAGCACCAATCCACATGTGCACATGGCTGATTTGCCAATCTTGAATTGTGTATACATGTGGTTGCATAATCAAGACAGATCTACGCAACAAGAAAATAGAACAGACAGATCTACCCCAACAAGAAAATAGAACAGACAGATCTACCTACAAGAAAATAGAACAGACAGATCTGCTCAAAAGAAAATAGAACAGACAGATCTACCCAAACAAAGTCTCAGTATTGTAAAGATTGTTTATTAAGACAAATAAGTTTAGAGAGAATGAAATATTTGTGGAGTGTCAAGAGACATGGCTATCTGAACAAAGATCATTATAGAGGGAGGAATGCCAGGAAAGTGGAGAAGAAGAATACCAAGTTGTAGATGGAGTCATGATGTAGTAAATAATTTATGCATGTCAGCATAATACATCTGGCTTATGATAGAGAGAAATTTCAAAGACTTATGGGGTGACAGTTATGTACACTTTAAGCCACTGAATGATGGTGTTGAGGAATTTCTTGTATTTTACAACAAGAACAATAAACAACCCACGCTGTAGGTTTGACATTTATCATGATAAACTGATACATCATTGAAGCCATGCACAGACACACTCGCCTGTCAGCCCTTTGATCATGGTTCATATGTGACCTCTACTGCCGGGTTTTTTGGAAACTGCACCTTGTCACAACATACAGGACTTAACAAGCACATAAGAAATATAACAACTGAATTTATGTGCATACCAATGACATATTTCTTTTAAAAGTCATAGAATATTTAGCTAAAATGTGGGGGTTGAGGCTTTGTGACTGCATGCGTTAACAGATGAGGGAGTTTAAGTTTACAAGAGCATCTGGATCCATGAGTGACTCATAATTGCTGAGTGGGTGAACTAGAGAGCTCAGGTAGTCTCACCCAGGACATGGGTCAATACTGTAATAATGTATTTGTGTTTTAATATTTATTGTTTGCAAAATAATAATCAGTGTATTAGTGTGATATGTCTCTTGGATGAAAGCTGTCATGTGTTATCGGTGACCTTTGTCAGTAAAGATGATAATTTTTGATGTACATCGTAGAGGAATAAAAGAATCAGCATTTGAATTAGATAAAACAGTATTGTAGTGGGGGAATTGCATGGATTGTGTTGTCATATGTCAGCTGTATGTGTTATATGTTGTATATTACACCCCAGTATAGACATGTGATCACACTGAAGTGACCAAGGAGTGGGAGGAGGGTGGAGCCAACAAGTCTACATGGAGGGGAACCCCCAGGCATGAGTCATCAATCACAACTGGAGGTCACCATGACTGAATACATTAGAGCTCTCGTTCTTACAGATTCACGGCCAAACAACAAGTAAGTTTAGACCACACAGAAATGGATGGTGGAAAATGTGAAGTAGAGCTGTGACATTGTTATGACTTAAAAGTTGTTAATATGGTAGCAGACATGTTCTATTGTATACCAAATTACAGGAGGTTGCATAGGGAAAAGTACTGTATATATTTTAATAACGAAGTCACAAACCATATATAGTACGATTTATTGCCTGGCACATTTCGCTGCATCTCAGGTACTTACTGAAATATACACATGTTCACACAGTAATATCAGTTGTTTACCATGGTAATTTTAAACTGACTATCATGTCTTTCTGTTTGCACAAAATTGGCTTGTGCAGGTGGATCATTATCCCTTCTGCAAACTTTAACAAACGGCTATTGTGTGTATGAAACAACACGCGAAAAGCGCTGTCCCTTACAATGACATGACCGGTTTCCAAGACATGACGTGCAATGGACGACGCCGGAAGTGTTTAATTGTGGTGTGTCACACTTCCATGATGCCATCGCTTGTGTTTAGTTTCTTGTCAACCGAGTTTGGTACGTGTTCAAAAGTCCTGGTGTGTAACTGCCTCTCTGTTCGGCCAATGTAGGTAGACTCGCACCTGCACGTGAATTGGTAAATACAATTAGATGGCGTACAGAGGGGTAGATTCTTTTTTGCTGGGGTGGGAATAGGTGTGGTTTTGTACCCAATAACTGGAGTTGCAGCACAGAATGTTCAGCTAACTGCTGTAACAAGCCGGTCCTGTAGTTGTTGCATTACGTCATCCCCTCGAAAGGTAAGCTGCATAAACACCTTGAGCTTAGGGACTGTAGTTACGTCTGATTTTGGTTTAGGCTGTTGGCAGTGGCGCTTTATAAATCCTGTGGAGTACTCATTCAGGTGTAAGGCATTCTTCAGAGTTTCAATCTCTTCCGTCAGTGTATCATGGGTGAATATTTTCCTAACACGATCAAACAGGGTCCTCACTATATATGTTCATGGCATGCTGAGATAGTGGGTTTACCCCCTACACCGCTCAGTTAGACTAAAATGTTGACTTCTCATCCTTGAATTTGGAACATAAATTACAAGTACCTCTGAAGCCTGAGTGGGTTTCCCTGGTGGGAAAGGGGACACTGGTAATAGGGAAAGCTAACCCATTTGCAAAAATCAGTCTGGTGCACCAGTAGTAGTAGCACGTATATGGACACTGGTTGAATTCAAAGCGAACGAACACCAAAAAGGTCATGCCACCGACCTGTCCCCTGGTCTCTGTAAAGAGAAAGTCCAGACACCGGAGCGCGTGCTGTCTGCATACAAAGTAGCACTTTGCCAAGGCCGATTCACATGGCGCCACAATAAGTGCATACTGAGCTGGCAGGCATAGTGGATGAAGCCAGGGTGCGGGCGAACAGATGGGCAAGAGCCGGGTCGATGTACATTTATGATTTACTTCGTCAGAGCTGGGCAGCAGAGTCGTGGATCAGCTCCATATTTCTGTCTCAATCATGCCACATGGACAAGTCATCAGGTATTTACTTCTCGGTCTTCCCCTGGGTCTCTTCCTTTCGATCTTGCCAGTTGTCACCAAGTTCTCCAAGTCATTTCTTCTCATAACCTGCCCACACAATTTTGACTGCCTGCGTCTAATGGCTCTAATCAGTTTACGAGCTTCGTGTGTTTCTTAGAGGACTTGTTCATTATTTTTCTGTCTGTCCATCGTATTCTTTGCATTTTCACTCAGAAACTACATTTTAACAGCCATCAGATGTTTTTCAGCTAGACTGCTTATTGTCACGCTTCACATCCATACAAAAGTATAGGTTCTATGTAGCACCTCAACACTCTTTTCCACGTTTCAATTGATATCTTTTATTGGTCAGTATGTTTTTCATCTTGCAAAAGGCTACCTTCGCAATGGCAATTCTGTTCTAATCTCAATCAAGGCATCTCCCATAAGATGTTATGACTGTTCGGAGATAATTGTACCGATTCACTTGTTTAAGAATATGCCAATTTATTTGGATATCACATAAAAGTAATAACAGTGGCAGCGATACTTTGTTGTATACCAACAGTAGTAGTAGTAGTAGTAGTAGTAGTAGTAGTAGTAGTAGTAGTAGTAGTAGTAGTAGTAGTAGTAGTAGTAGTAGTAGTAGTAGTAGTAGTAAAACCATGGTTCTATCGGTGGGTTTTTTTTTCATTTAAAATTTGGCTTGCGAATATTGCCGATATGATATGCCAATAACTTATGAGGTCTGAATGAGAATATGCGCCGTGTGGGCTAGATGCTACGACTGGGTTCAGAGAAAGAAACTGAGACAGGTGTTACACACGCTCAGAATTAACACAGTAGTCAGTCTGGGGTTGAAAAGGGTAGTAGTAGGTTTTGCTTTGGTGTCCCAAAGTTGTTTAATTTTAACGGGGTATAGAATTAGATTAGTGTATATCTGAGATGGAGTGTAGAATTAGACTAGTGTAGATCTGATGTGGTAGGTAAGAGTATTGACCAACAACAGTGAGGGGCGATGTGAGAAGACCCAACGAGCAGACAGAGGGTTTCTATAAGGTAAGATTGGGTTTTTTCTTATAATATTTGTTGTTAGGACTTTTGTCTGGATAAAAAGCGCTGCTGTTTCCCATAACCGAAGTTGATAGGTTTTTGAGATGCGAGTCATGTTTGTCCGTTTCTTTTATTTTAAGCAATTGGGGTGACTGACAAGAACCAGAACAGCATCACTAAAATAACTCTCTTGTTACTATTATTTGTTGTTATCGTTACTGGTGTTATTATTACTGTTTTTAATGTTGTCGTTATTGCTGGTGGCGTTAAGCAGGAGAGACAAGTCAGTGGAGGAATAAACGCCACTGAACCAGGAAGACAAAACCATCTCAGACACAGATAGATATGCTGTGTTTCTAATTCTTGTTTTTGTTCCTGGTATATCCCTCGCCTCACCACATATAGCGTATGCGTACACGCTGCGTACACAACAGTTCTATGTAACATCTCTGTTTCTCGTACACAACAGTTCTATGTAACATCTCTGTTTCTCGTACACAACAGTTCTATGTAACATCTCTGTTTCTCGTACACAATAGTTCTATGTAACATCTCTGTTTCTCGTACACAACAGTTCTATGTAACATCTCTGTTTCTCTTACACAACAGTTCTATGTAACATCTCTGTTTCTCGTACACAACAGTTCTATGTAACATCTCTGTTTCTCGTACACAACAGTTCTATGTAACATCTCTGTTTCTCGTACACAACAGTTCTATGTAACATCTCTGTTTCTCGTACACAACAGTTCTATGTAACATCTCTGTTTCTCGTACACAACAGTTCTATGTAACATCTCTGTTTCTCGTACACAACAGTTCTATGTAACATCTCTGTTTCTCGTACACAACAGTTCTATGTAACATCTCTGTTTCTCGTACACAACAGTTCTAGTAACATCTCTGTTTCTCGTACACAACAGTTCTATGTAACATCTCTGTTTCTCGTACACAACAGTTCTATGTAACATCTCTGTTTCTCGTACTCAACAGTTCTATGTAACATCTCTGTTTCTCGTACACAAAAGTTCTATGTAACATCTCTGTTTCTCGTACACAACAGTTCTATGTAACATCTCTGTTTCTCGTACTCAACAGTTCTATGTAACATCTCTGCTTCTCGTACAACAACAGTTCTATGTAACATCTCTGCTTCTCGTCCACAACAGTTTCTATGTAACATCTCTGCTTCTCGTACTCAACAGTTCTATGTAACATCTCTGCTTCTCGTACACAACAGTTCTATGTAACATCTCTGTTTCTCGTACACAACAGTTCTATGTAACATCTCTGTTTCTCGTACACAAACAGTTCTATGTAACATCTCTGTTTCTCGTACACAACAGTTCTATGTAACATCTCTGCTTCTCGTACACAACAGTTCTATGTAACATCTCTGCTTCTCGTACACAACAGTTCTATGTAACATCTCTGCTTCTCGTTGTAAACATGTTTTTTACTGTGTATTCCAGCTTGCAAAGACTCGCCATGCTTATTCTAATATCATCCAGGCATAAGACAGTCGATTCGGTTGTTTACCTGTATATTGTGGTATTCCTAGTGCCGACTATTTCTTACAATTCTAAGAACCCGCCTCTACCAAGCAGATACCGTATCAATATTTTAAATATTGAGCACAACCCACTACTGGCAACGCTGATCGTATTCTGGTATGAACCTAAGGCTGATCCACGTCAATGTGGAAGCACTATACTCGAGTTTTCGCTCTCGTTGAGCTCGTCAACACCGTATCAATACACTAGCTATCTAATAGCCTCATTATCTACTACATGTCTGGCAATAGTTTTACGGTTTAATTAGTTTAAACTCTGTGTATGTGTTATTGATTGATTGATTGATTGATTGATTGATTGATTTAGCAACCGACATCACAGCATTCGGGGCATTACCATAAGCGCTCCGTCCGCATCCTCAACAGCCAGCGAAGAGTTCCAACACTAATAGTTCCAGTGGCAATCTGATTATAAGTCCGTCTCACCTTTCCTCTGAGCGTGGAGAGTCGGCCAAATCCCCTCGTCACTCCTCGCTGCCTCATTCTTACCAGACCTGTGTGTGTTATTCTTATCATAAATTATAATTTCGCGTACAACCCCCTTGTATTGTTACAATTGTTTATGAAAGTTACTTCGGGTTATGTTTGTGAGAGCGAGGGAAATCTTGTCACACTATAAAATGAAATCACAACGCCATAGTTGTAACATATGTTTTACTTATAATTATAAATATTGCGTATGATAATTAATGTAGGACATTGATATGTTGTATTTTAGAATTGTAGAACATATGACAAATCAGTTGTTCAGTGTTAGATATTGGCTTACAATACTTTTTTGTTTTAAATGTTGCATATCCCTTACAGGACGTTGCAGTCAACACCAGCATCTTTCAGCTGCTGTTGATGTACTGGGCAAGATTACCCTCAGTAGTTTCCCATTGCTTTCTGTTTACATTCGCAAAAGTATGAATAAAATTTGGTGGAACTGCGGTAAAGCTGTGAAAATGTAAACAATATAAATGACACAAAGTAATGCAGCTTTACATAACAGAATTACGAAACATATAGGACGTTGCGGCTACTAGACTTCATCAGCAAATAAATACATACACAGTCACAACATAGTAGTAGTAGTAGTAGTAGTAGTAGTAGTAGTAGTAGTAGTAGTAGTAGTAGGCCTCTTTCAGTCCTGAAGGACTATAGAGTTGTGCCGCTTGGGAGGTGCTTGGCTGCACCGCTGGTGACTGTATAGTCTAATAAGAGAGTGACAATCCCTGTCACAGTTTCTGCATCTGTGAGACGAGGCAGGTCCCGCAGTAAGTGGCTGCGTTTTAAGCCTGTGCCGCCTATCCTCAGTTTGTTGGATCAGATTGCGCTCAAAGAGCACCAGTCCGTTTCGTACATCTCTTCTCCAGGAACATCTGTCTGTTGCAATTCTTTCCCACGTGTCTGGATCAGTGCCAAGGGTTTTCATATCTTGTTTACACACATACCTATATCGCATTTGGGGTCTTCCGGTTGGCCTCTTTCCTGTGGCTAGTTCTCCGTATAGGAGATCTTTGGGAATACGTTCATCCTCCATTCGAGATACGTGGCCCAGCCACAGGAGGCGTCTCTGCTTGAGGAGGGTGTGCACTGTGGTAATATCTGCTCTTTCAAGCACCTGTTTGTTTGTTATGTGGTCTTTCCATGTTATGCCCAGGATACGTCTCAGACATCTCATATGGAAGATATTCAACTTTCTTTCCTGTCTTGAGTACAGGGTCCAGGATTCAGACCTATAGAGTAGTGTACTAACAACACAAGCTTTATATACTTGAGCTTTTGTACGCTCTGTTAGTCTATTATTCTCCCAAACGCTTTTAATTAGCCTGCTGGAAAATGTTGTGGCTGCCTTTCCAATGCGTCTGTCGATTTCTATCTCTAATGAAAGATTATCTGATATTGTCGAAATTCACAAACTCGTGGACGACCTTCAATTCGTAATTAGAAATTTTGATTGACGGAGGCGCACCAGCATTTTGTTCCATCACCTGTGTTTTATTTAGGCTGATGGTGAGCCCAAAGTCTTTGCAGGCGGCTGCAAAACGATCTATGAGCCGTTGGAGATTTTCTGCTGTATGAGTGGTCAATGCTGCATAATCTGCAAAAAGTAGTTCTGTTAAGCATCTTGATCTTTGCCTTGAGTCTTGATGGGTTAAAAAGTTTGCCATCAGATCTTGTGTGGAGGTATATGCCTTCAGTGGCAGTCCCAAATGCCTGCCTTAGAGAACGGTGAAGAAGATACCAAAAAGTGTAGGACCAAGCACACAGCCCTGCTTTACTTCACTGCTGATGCTGAATGACTGGGATGTTGAGCCGTCAAATAAAATGGTCCCCTGCATGTTTTCGTGAAATGATTTCACGAGACTGAGAAGGGTTGGTGGACATCCTATCTTTTTTCAAGGCCCTTAAAAAGGCCGTTTCTGCTCATGAGGTCAAATGCCTTTGTGAGGTCGATGAAGGCAATATATAATGGCTTCCTCTGTTCTCTGCACTTCTCTTGGAGCTGCCGGAGTGAGAAAATCATATCGATGGTGGACCTGTTGGGTCTAAATCCGCACTGTGATTCGGGTAGATTCTTTCAGCAAGAATGTATAACCTTTTAAGGACTACTCGAGCAAAAATCTTACCTGTAATGCTGAGTAGGGAAATGCCGCGATAGTTGTTGCAGTCACTTCTGTCGCCTTTGTTTTTATAAAGGGTAACAATGTTTGCATCTTTCGTATCTTGTGGTACTGATTTTTCTTTCCAGCAGAGCTGAAGTATTGCATACAGTTCTGGGATGATTATTTCTTTGCTACATTTTAACATTTCAGGTGGAATACTATTTTTTCCTGGTGCCTTGCCAGATTTGAGTGTGTCTAGTGCTTCGCTGATTTCTGTGAGCCATGTTAGTTATCCAGGGCATGCATGGCGGACTGTTGATCGATGGCTTCCAAAGCTTCTTCTCCGACAGTGTTCTCCACTGAGCATAGCTCTGAGTTGTGTTCTACCCAGCGATCCATTTGTTTCGCTCGATCTTTTATGATTACCCCCTCTGTTGATCGTAAAGAAGCCATCTTATTTTTTGATGGACCGACAGCTTGCTTGATGCCCTCGTATATTCCTTTTATACTTCAAGTGTCTGCACAAGTTTGTATTTGAGCAGAGAGCTGTAGCGAGCACCTGATCGCACATTTTCTTGCCTTCTGTTGTACTCTATTTCTGACTGTTTCACAATGCCTGCAATGTTTTCTCTGAAGGTGATGTTTTATACACTGAGAATGCATGTCTCTTTATCTCCAGGACTGGGAGCATCTCTTCAGGGTGTGCTTCAAACCAGTCGGTTAACGTAGTTTGCTTCTTGCCACATGTTGATAGTGCTGTATTGTACATGTTGTCGCGAAAATGACTCCATCTCTTGGTGGCAGTTCCATCTGTGGGGCCAGGCAGAATCTCCGCTAGAGCCTGGGTGAATTTGTTGACCTTCTCTTTGTTTTGGGTGCCACTAGTGTCAATGCATGGTCTTCCTTCTGTTCTGCTTCTGTAGATTCTCTTTGGCTTTATCTTCACCTTGCTGGAGACGAGTAAATGGTCGGTGTCGCAGTCAGCACTATGATAGCTGCGAGTCAGCCGTACATTGCGGAGATTGCTGCGTTTAGTGAGCACCAGGTCGAGTTGGTGCCAGTTCTTTGATCTGGGGTGCCTCCATGACACCTTGTGTTGAGGTTTCGTGTCAAAGAAGGTGTTGGTCACGCACAGATTATGGTGGCTGCAGAATTCCAAGAGACGTTGTCCATTGTCATTGATCTTCCAAACGCCAAACTGTCCTAGACATGAAGGCCAAGATTTGTGGTCGGAGCCAACCCTGGCATTGAAATCCCCCAGGATAAAAAGATGTTGTTTCTCTGGTGTTTCACTGACTTCTTTGCAAAGGTCGTAATAAAACTTGTCTTTGGATTCTGATGCTGCAGTTAGTGTTGGGGCATAAACGCTTATAAATAATACTAACTGGGCCTGCCTCTGTCTGGAGTTGGAGCTTCAGTATTCTTCCAGTGCCATCACTTGGTGGTATGATGGAATTAAGCAGTTTGTTTCTGATAGCGAAGCCAACTCCATGCTCCCTGGTCTCTCCGCACGGCTTGCCATGCCAGTAGAAAGTGAAGTCCCTCTCCTTGATGTTTCCAGATTCTTGGACAATGTCTGTCCCCAGTCTGAGTAGTTCGTTGTTTATCACTAAACACAAACACAAACACAACATATAAACAAACAAACAAACAAACAAACTCTATTTTCAAAGGGTTAAGAATTGGGCATGCAGACCCGTCTGTCAGCGACTTGTGCGCTGCAGATTATCAAGACTCCCCTACTTTCGCACCGCACGAAATAACAACTCGTGACATTTGCGAAAGGAATGCAATTTATTCAGAGCCGACATTTGAATGGCTCTACGAGCTTTGTACTTCATCATCAATATACAACATGAATGCATTGACATGATGATAGATGATGCTAGTATTTCACAATCTAAATGAACAGCCCTATGTTTGCCTATTGCCTAGAAACTATAGCATTGGTCAAGGATACGTCTGCTCTCTCTACCGTCTCCAGTCAGTCTGATCCACACGCTACACATTGCCGTGGACAAGCACGGACACTCTTCTCCGTGCAGTAGCTATTATTGCGTGCATGTTCTCGCCAGCACGCTGGCCTGTGAGTACGAGTAACCGGGTCCTTCACGGTACTCGCAAGGACAAGCTTCCCAATTGCTTGGGGAAAGCCCTCGCTCAGTTGTACTCCTCGACCTCTGGTCTGACACAATTGTGTCTCCTTGTGAGGCTATTAATAGCGCTCGTGTCTCTCCTGTCTGGTGTCCCCCTACTAGACTAGTGTTAACTCCTATTGCCTTAGTAAGGCCTTATTGGGGATTTGACAGGGTCCCCTCCTCTCTGTGAAGTGTTACTTCCCTTTCACTCATATTTGTAACACTTCTGGTCACCAAGAAAAATTGGTTGCTCCAATTTTGTCAAATCTCCAATAAGTTATGACTTTCTAGTTTGGGGATAGAACAACTGTCTTCTTCCTTCACTCACAGTGTTTTATCTTTCACTTGGCTAATTCAGTAGCCTATGTATCAGTATAGTTGGTTCTATAGATATCTATGGGATTGGTAGTGAACCAGAAACCGTTGTCTTATGACTTATGTCCTGGCTTCTGTCGTTTGACCCTATGTCTTTTGACTTTCACCTATTGACTTCCGTCTTGACCTGTTCCTCCAATTGCCCGAAATGACAACCCACACACAAGTTGACTCTATTCTGAGTACAACACATGAGCACACAGTGTTCATGTTCCCATTAATATCCCCTCCAACTCTATACACACAGCTCTACTGCTCACCTTCTCGCTTCCGCATGTGAAAAGCTATATTCACTGTTACCTTTAGGTTTCTAATAGTTATTGTGTCCCCTGAATTTAGAGTTGTTGTTCTTTGAGATGAATGGTGTGTGCAACTTTTATGTGTTTGTTTTCCTGTTTGTTTGCGTGTTTTCTAATAAACTACAGTGTACTTAACTTTCTAACATGTGTATGCGTTAGTGTACTAAATGTTTGTGTTCCTTCGAGCGCCGCAAATCGGTTTGTTGTGGTCACAAACGTTCGTTATTATTATTTATGACCACAATTCCGCTTTCTGAAGCTCAACGTACATTCCCTATATACTGTACTAAAGTATGGCTGTAACACACATAAAAAACTCAACAACACATTGGTTACACAGATGACACAGACAAGTCAAATAAGAAGTTTGCAGTGGTGGAAAAAAATTTTCCCGCTGTCTTTCTCTCTCGCTCTCTTTCTTTCAATGTTTACTACGTTTTTGCATTCTCCCCTCGCATTTATTCTTCTTGCATACATCTTTCATTCACTTTCATACCTTCTTTCACTCACATATTCTCTCGTCATTAAAATATGTTTCATAGCATCAAATACATAAACATTATATATACAATAAACGATGGGCTGAATTTTAACAGTAATCACGCCAAATGACTGTGCGTTTTGTTTGCACGCGTCATGTCTGTACATAATATACATTGTTTATCAGTTAAATACCATTTGATTTTATCATGCATAATATAAACTCATGTTCATTATTGTAGTTTGAGTGAGAGAGTCAGTAAGTGTGAATGAGAGACAGAACGAGTGAGCGGGAGAGTGAATGAGTGAGCGGGAGAGTGAATGAGTGAGCGGGAGAGTGAATGAGTGAGCAGGAGAGTGAATGAGTGAGCGTGAGAGTGAATGAGTGAGCGTGAGAGTGAATGAGCGGAAGAGTGAATGTGTGAGCTTGAGAGTGAATGTGTGTGTGTGTGTGTGTGTGTGTGTGTGAGAGAGAGAGAGAGAGAGAGAGAGAGAGAGAGAGAGAGAGAAAGAGAGAGCATCACTATTTTTACGTCACATACATTTTATGTACACATTTTTCTCCATGTTTAACATTTTTATGAGACTGCTCATGACAAGTGTCAGTGTATGTGTGTGAGTAAAGTGTGGGAGTTTGTTCATACTAGTTTCAATACTAATGTGAGACATTTTGTATGTGTCTAGATGTGAGGAAGTGTGAGTGTATGTGGAGGATGTGTGTGAGTGTGGGGATATGTGTGGATGGGGGTTGTGTGGGTGTGGGTATGCGTTTCGATGGGTTGGGGTGAGTGGGTTTTGGTGGGTAGTGGTATTTGTGGGTGTTGGTGGGATGTGTGGATGGATGTGTGGGGGTGAAAGTAGGGGTGTTGGAATGGGTGTGGGGGATGTGTGTATGGGTGGAGGATATGTGTATGGGACGGATGCGGGGGATGTGTGTTTATGTGGGTGGAGATGTGTGGATGGTTTGAGGAAGTATGTGTGGGAGGCGGGGTTGTGTGGGTAGGGGATTGTGTTGGGTGGATTGGGGATGCAAGGGCGGGTAGGGAGAAGTGTATGGTGTGTGGGTTTGAGATATGCGTGCGGTGTGTTGGTGGGGGATGTGTGAATGATGTGTGGGTGGAGGGTATGTTTGTGGTGGTATGGGTGGAGGATAGTGTGTGGTGTGGGGGATGTGTGTGATGGGTGCGGGGAATGTGCGTATGGGTGGGGTGTATGTGTGGGTGAGTAGGGGATTGTGGTGGTTGGGGGAAGTATGTGGGGTGTGTGGGTGGGAGATGTGTGTGTGGATGGGGAATGTGTGGGTGGGGGTGTGTGAGTGGCTTAGGGATGTGTAGGTGGGTGAGGGAGTTGTATGTGTTGGGGTGGGATGTGTAAGTGGGTGGAGGGTGTGTGTGGGTAGGGGTATTGTGATCGAGAGATGTTTGGTTGGGGTGGGTGTGTGGGGGTGCGTAGTGGAGGATGTTTGCGTGAGTGAGTGTCTGTTGGTGGACGGGTAGGGACTGCGTGTGTGGGTGGGGAGAGGTGTGTGGTGTGTTGGTTGGGGATATTGTGTGGGTGAGGTATGTGTGTGTGGGTGGGGGATTTTTGTGGTGTGTGAGTGGGGGTATGTGGGGTGGATGGGTAAGGGTATCTGTGTGGGTGTGGGTGGGAATATTGTGTGGTATCTGGGTGGGGGATATGTGTGTGGTGTGTAAGTGGGGATGTGTTGGTGAGGGATGTGTGTGTGTGGTGCGTGGGTTGGGAATAGTGCGTGGTAGGGGGTGTATGTGATGTGCGGGTGGGGGATTGTGTGGTGGGGGATTAGGTTATGGCATGTGTGGGTGGGTGGAAGTTGTATGTGTGGGTGGTGGGGTGTGTGTGAGTGGATTGGGGATGTATGGGTGGTTAGGGAGATGTGTGTGTGTGTGTGTGGGGGGGGGGGACATGTTAGTTGGTGGGGATGTGTGTGTATGGTTTGGGGATGTGCGATGTGTGAGTTGGTGGGGGATTGTGTGCATGGGTGGGGAATATGTTGTCGATAAAGATGTGGCTGGGGGATGGGTGGTTTGAGGTGTGGGTGGGGAGAGGATGTGTGGGTTAGGATGTGGATGGGCGTGGGATGTGTGGGTTGGTGGGGGAATGTTGTGGGTGGCGAGTGTGTTTTGGTTGGGGGATCAGGTGAGGGCAGTGTGTGCGGGTGGGGGATGTTCGGGAGGGGGATGTGTCGGTTGGTGGGGTATGTATGTGTCCCTTGGTGTGCGTGTTTGTGGGTAGGTGGGGTGTGTATGTGTCCCTTGGTGCGCGTGTGTGTGGGTAGGTGGGCGTGTTGTGTGGGTGGGGTGATGTATGGGTAGGTGGGAGATGGGTCTCATAACATGGTAATTAGCCTTGTTTATGTTTACAACATTCATTTCACAATGTTTATTTTTCTTCCTATGTAAATGTATAATGCTCTTGATGAACGAAAGACGAGTGATTGAAAGGGCCGAATGTAAGACGGGCCTGCGCGCCCAATTTGTGACCCTAATAAAGTTGATTTGATTTTGATTTTGATTTGATTTGTTATGAGGATGGTTTGTTACCGATCTTGTCATAGTAACTTACTAATAATTTGGTGTGCTGACCTAAATTACCCTCAAGGGCAATAATCTAATACTATTTTCATTTAAGAAAAATGGGTTAATTACCTTAAAGTATTATTTATGAAAAAGATTATATTAATTCTTAAATGGTTGGGTTAGTTTGGAAATGATATTTTAGATAAATGGATGTATGAATGGTTATGATTATGTGGTAATAAACTAATATATGATCTAACAATTATATTTCTATCATTGGTGTTCTAAGAAATGGGTTATTAATTAAATGATGGTGATTTCTACCTAACAAATAAGAAAATAAAGTTATATATGCATTTACACAATTTGCAATTAAATAATTAATAGAAACATGAAGTTATAGATACTGTTAATAAAATAATAATATACATATATCACAGTTACATTTCTATATCTAATTACACTAAGTCGACGTCCTCCTCTGCGTTGTGACGATGGAGCAATACTCTTTGTAGACTATTCTAACATAGTTCATTCCGGCAAAGTCTGATATGCTCTCCTTCAAGGATAGTGTATACATATAGTTGCCTACTATCTTATGTAGATTCATAGTTAACACCTGAATGTTATTCTAACTTATGTGTGTGTTAGCGCATGCTATTTCTGCCATTCAGGGTCTTGGCGTTGGTCCATTATATTCTGCGTCTGTTTGTTACACTTCTCATAGCACTGTTATATTCACACAGGTTATATATCTGGCGATGATAATGCACTTACGACATGTCTTAATCACCACATACGGCACTGAGTTATGTACCATTACAGTGTCACTGTTTCTGGTGGTGTATGGTCGATCCCTTCCTGCAAATCAGGTATTTGAATGGATGATGGACGACTCAAAATGTCTGCAACCGTATTTAATCTCCCTTTTAAGTGCTGAATGGTAAATGTGTAATTTTGGAGAATCAAAGCCCACCTGTAAATTCTATTGTTGGTAGGATGTCCAGACTGCATCACAGACAACGGAGAGTTATCGGATTGGATTACAAACTGTGCTCCTGCCAAAAATCTATGAAACTTTCTCACGCAATAGATCAAACTGAGGCCCTCCAATTCTGATGCTGAGTATTTTGATTCAGCAGGAGTAATCTTGCGACTAACGTACATTACGGGGTGGAATGTCCCGTCGTAGAACTGTCCTAGTATCCCAGATATGGATATGGCACTCGCATCTGTGCGTAAGAAATAAGTGAGTTTTGGGTTAGGCATACGAAGGATAGGTCGAACGCTGAAAAGATGTTTCAATTTTGATAAAGCACTAATTAATCCTGCATCTTTTACAGACAATTTAGCCGAAGCTTTTAAGACGTTAGAAAAAACACTGGTGATTTCCGCCAAATTTGGAATAAATTTACTATAGTAGTTCACCAGACCGAGTAAACTTCGGACCTGTTTCTTGGTCGTTGGCATTGTCAAATTCAGAATCTTAGTGACGATTCTGTCATCAGTTTTCAATTGGCCCCTGCAGATGGTATGACCCAGAAAGTCAATTTGTTCCATGCCCAACTCTACTTTGGACGGCTTCGCTGTGAGCCCAAACAATCGCAACCTGTCAAAGACTTGTCGTAGTTTCAGTAAGTGTTTTGTTCTGTCTTCCGTATGACTGCATATGTTATTTATATCAGTCGAAATACTGGTCGCAGTTGAATCTACCGTAGGAAGTGGTAATTTCATCTTGTCCTCGTCTGTCTCGTACAATATTGTTGTGGTGCTAGCTGTGTGTGCTGTTATCTGGCTAAGTGTGCTTGCGTTGTCGTTGTCGTGTGTCGCCCTATCTAGTGAAGTTGTGTTGTGTATGTCTGTCGTCTCATTGCTTGGTGGTGGTGCAATTTGTTCGTCTGTCTGTTGTTCTTGTCGTAAAAAGTATGGTTTCAGTATGTTGATATGAAATATCTCTAAGTGTCCTTTTATCGATACTTCATGATCGCCATCTGATCTTTTATGTTCAACGATGAGAGGCTCTTGCCAAGATGTTAGTGACATATTATGTTTCTCAGGTAGTCGAATCACAACCTTCTGGTTTGGTTTAAGGTGAATCATTTTCGCACCGTTATTTGGATAGTTGTGGTTTCCATTACTCGACACCTGTATTAGGGGTCCAGCAATATCGACCGCTATACTCTCAAGTGGTCTAGGTGCTATTACTGACCGTTGCACTTCGGCCATTACATGCTTTTTCTTTCGTACACGATGTTGACAAACAGTACAAGAGCGACAGAAAGATTTTATGTCCGAACAGAATTTCGGCCAGTAAAATTGTGATAGAATTCTGGCTCGCGTTTTATGATAGCCCAAATGTTCAGTAAACGGTGGTTCATGTGCGCTTCTTAGCACATTTTGTCGGTATGTTATAGGTAACACCGTCTGCTGAATTTCATGGTTATTATATGTATAATAACGCATGAGAATTCCGTTAACCTTTTTAAAGTACCAGGAAGAATTTTTAGAAACTTTCTTTCGCTCACACAACAAGTTAAAATACGGTGTGATTGTTTGGTCGGTGCTTTGTGCCTCGATCAAATTTTGTCGAGTAGTGTTGGTATCTGCACCACTTGGTGTTAATAGCTGTAGCATTTCATTTTGTAAGTCAGTATAGTTGGTTTCTGTATCTGACTTAGTTACAGCGTTGGCCATGTGTGTCTCTTTCCAGGTTTTTATGTTGTCGTCTGTAAATTCTTTCAATCCATCTAGGCATCCCAAAATAAGATCCGTACATGGATCTTGGAGGATAGCGCACGTAAATGTGCCGGTAAGGAACGGGGTATTGATATGCGCTTTTGCCAGTGGATATTTCTCGATGGTTCCAGAGAAAGTACGGCATTTGACAAATTCACCCATATAATCTTCTGGTCTAGCAAGTTCTCTCCTTAACCCCAGTATAGTGCTCCCGCTATCAACTAAGCATTGGCATGGTTGCCCATTGACCAGTGCATCGTAGAACTTAAGTTTACCTCTGGAGGCACATGCTGTGTTAGCTTCTTCATTTGAACATGATATTACGTGTCCACATTTTAATCTCCCATCCGCGTGAAACTGATGGCATACTTTACATTTCTTAAAGTCTAAAATATCGGTTGCTAATGATTCACTCTGACATTCATTCGTTGGCAACACATTCACAAGTTCTGGATCAATGTCACTCTCATTGTCTGATGATGTATCGATGAGTGCTGCATTGTTTGCCTTCATTCTCTGTCTCCCAAGACACCTATTGCTATAGTGGCCATAACTTGAACAAAAATAACATTTTACAGCACGTTTAAAGAATGATCTTCTGCTTTCTTGCTTCTTTAACACTGCTTCTAGATGTGACGGATATGTGGGGTTCTTATCACACATCGAATAAGTTGGATGAAAAAGATTGCAATAATTACATCGAGGTGGTTTCTGATATGGTTTGTCCTTTTTACGATAATCTTTCTGGTTGTAGGATCTATCAGGAACTTTATTTGCAAAAGCTGTAATTTCTGTGTCATGTGATGTATTTTTAAATATGTCCCGATTAGATGAAAAATAAGCTGACCCCCGTTTCTCTAATTGTTGAATGGAATCAATATCTGACTGTTGTAAGAACTTTGCAATAGGGGTAGGAACGGTAGAAATGACTTCGTCCATTACCATCAGCTCTTCTAGTTTTTCATAGCTGTTACCTACTTTAGCAGCTCTAGTCCACTTTTTAAATGTGCTCTGCACGTTAGAAATGTAGTCTAAGAAGGTTTCAGTTGCTTTAGGCTTAATCTGTGAGAATTGAATTTGGGACCCAGTAGCTTCCAAAAGAAAATGTTGCATTATCCTATCGTGTATGTATTGATAATTGTTTCTAAGCTCTGTCGGTATGGATTCTATTACTTTTAAAGGCTCCCCACTCAGGTTCCTCATGTAAATCATTGCCCAATCCTCTAAAGGTATTTTCTGAGTTGTTAGTTGGATCTCTATGTTTTCAGTCCATGCGCTGATTGAATCACCTACACTGTATGGTTTGATAAGGCCCTTGTACTTACTAAATTTGTTCTGTTCTTCTTGGCTCTTTTGTTTGCTAGAGGCTATTTGTATGTTAGAATCTACCTCCATTTCCTTCATTTTTAGTCTAGTTTCTGAATCTACTTGTATCTGCTTTTGTTTGGAGGCACGATCTAAGTCTAACTGTTTCTGTTTGATAGCTTGGTCTAACTCTAATTGTTTCTGTTTGGTAACTTGTTCTGCTTGTTTGTTGGTATAATCTAGGTCTAATTGTTTCTGTTTGGTAACTTCCTCGACCTCTTTCATTTCTTTTTGATGTTGCTTTTCTAATGCTCTTTCGTCTCTCTGTCGAGCTATTTCTTCTTTATACTTTTCATCTGCCCATTTTTCTAATTTTTCACCAGTATGGCCCATTGCGATGCCCGCCTGGATACACTCATTTAGTGACGCCATTTTGTGGCGTAATGTTAGTTCAAAAAATAATACAATAATATTCATATAATAGTTTATAATAATGTGTTAGTAAGTGTACATCCTTTACTGAAAAATAAGATGCATGATTAAGTTAGAGCATACCATAATATTCGGAAAATATACTCATCTAATTCTTTGGAAAGTATGGTACAGGGATGTTCCACCGCTATCTTTCACACTTACACACTGGTTTGACTTGATCACACAAGGGCTGCTTCTGGTTAATAGAGCAGCACAAATTAGATACAAGCTTAAGTTGTCAATACAAGTTCATATTTCATCATATTTCATCAAATATTTCATATTTCGATAAGTTGTTATTACAAGCTCATATTTCATGCGAATGATGAACGAAAATGTGATAAATGGTATTAATGGATGAATGATATGATCGTCTGAATGATTGTTAGATGATAAGTGAGATGATTAGTCGTATGGCCGTCAATGTCGTCTTGTCTTCGCTGCTTGACTCTGGCGTACCTTCGTTCTAGGCTGCAGTTCGTCGCTAATCTATTTACTGACTTCGTAGAATGGTGACATTGATGGCTGTATCACATGCAATGACATGTACACGGTGATTACGATGGTAATGATCACCGATGATTTTATACATTTCAATTGCTTTTCGTATAATAACACACTTTCTAAATTAATATTTGTAGAATTTCACACTTTAGCGATTTAATTTGCTTCAATTGTGGTTGACATTTCACAAATTGCTGATCGTAAAGTTTATCACAACAAAAAATTTATTTATGGCATGTATAGAAACAAATTTGCATTACTTTTAAATATATCACACAGCAATGATGTTGAATCGTGCAATGAACTGATGTTGGTTCAGACTTTTGTACTATCAATCGATAGCTAGCGTTCGTTCAGTGGTTTACAATACCACTTGCCTGCTGGCGTTAATTGTTGATTGAATATTACAACAAATGCCTGCTCAGAAGCGTTGCTTCACTGTGATCTGACAGCAATTGTGCTGCTAGCGTTGGTTCACTGTGTTCTGACACCAATTCGGGGTCTAGCCTGTCAGCGACTTGTGCGCTGCAGATTATCAAGACTCCCCTACTTTCGCACCGCACGAAATAACAACTCGTGACATTTGCGAAAGGAATGCAATTTATTCAGAGCCGACATTTGAATGGCTCTACGAGCTTTGTACTTCATCATCAATATACAACATGAATGCATTGACATGATGATAGATGATGCTAGTATTTCACAATCTAAATGAACAGCCCTATGTTTGCCTATTGCCTAGAAACTATAGCATTGGTCAAGGATACGTCTGCTCTCTCTACCGTCTCCAGTCAGTCTGACCACACGCTACACATTGCGTGGACAAGCACGGACACTCTTCTCCGTGCAGTAGCTATTATTGCGTGCATGGTCTCGCCAGCACGCTGGCCTGTGAGTACGAGTAACCGGGTCCTTCACGGTACTCGCAAGGACAAGCTTCCCAATTGCTTGGGGAAAGCCCTCGCTCAGTTGTACTCCTCGACCTCTGGTCTGACACAATGGTGTCTCCTTGTGAGGCTATTAATAGCGCTCGTGTCTCTCCTGTCTGGTGTCCCCTACTAGACTAGTGTTAACTCCTATTGCCTTAGTAAGGCCTTATTGGGGATTTTGACACCGTCTAACATTCTGCCCTTCTATCACTATCTTTCATACATTATATCATTCATACATCATTCAAGGCTAACTGAAAACAGCAACAATATAAAAGATATGCATTATAAAGGCATGTGGAAAATGAAAAATCAATACTACACGACTCAGTAATAGTAATGACTGATGTGGCGCTTGTTATTAGCTACGTGGAATATACTGGACTACCAAAAGGGGACTGGCTGTTATACTAGGGTTTTATTATTATTTTTATTATTATATTATTATTATTATTATTATTATTATTATTATTATTATTATTGTTATTATTAAGGGGGGAGGTAATCCGTACTGTGATAGTGTCCGAATAATTTGCGATTATATGTATAGGGATTGGTGATGTCTTCTCCGTGACTATGGGAACACTTGTGTTCTCAAATCTTCATTTTCTCTCCATTGCTCTCATTTTTTCATCTTTTTATTCTATGTAGCACTTCAACACTCTTTTTCTCGTTACAATTGACATCTTTTTATTGGTTATCATGTTTTCTATTTTGCAAAAGCTACCATTGCCATAGCGATCCTTGTTATAATCGCTTAAAGGCATCTCCCATCAGATGTTATAATTGTTCCGAGATAATTGTACCTGTTATCTGGTTTAAGCCAATCCAAGTTTTATATTAACTTCAGCCGTTGTGGGACGTTGGAGGAGAATATGGCGACTTTTTGGAGGAGCGGCTGGCCGAGTGGCCAGCACGCCGGACTCTCGTTCGGGAGACCCGGGTTCGATCCCTCGGTAAGGTGTGGGATTATTTTTCTGTCGGGGGCAAAACGAAAATCCTAACCTGCACAGTTTGCGGCGACTGCACTAGCCAGGCGGCCTTTATTCCTCCGGCTCAAAGACCCCTCTGCCATACACCGCAAGGTACTATATTGGCAGTAACTAACTGCAACTGACAGTTTGGTAAGTCATGTAAGTGTTGTATGACTGTCTTCACAACAACGGTCAGCTCTCAGTTTGTTAATGGTCAGTTCATGACTAGAATATTCCCTTCTTCACAGTTGCTGGATCTAAGTATAATAAAACCATGCTGAATAGAGCCTTCAAACGGCCATCGAATAGAGAAAACGTTATCGAAATATAACTGTGTTATGTTAGTTATGACTATGAGTTATGGGAGTGCGAATAAAAATACAAAAATATGACAGCGAAGTTCGACGGATAGAAACACATGCATATATACAGGCCAACGTTTCGAATGATTATCTGACAAAACAGTTATTATCATGTGCCATGCCAATAAACCTGGGCAGTCATATTTCGCCATCTCACTGCCATCTCACTGGATTAACAGAGTCGTGGATCAGCTCTGCGTTCTTGTCACGACCAATCCATATGGCCACCATATCCAGGTATGCTTTCTTTCTTGCTTGCGTTCGCTGGCTGTGAACTCCAGCGTGAAGTCCTGTTTGTCGGATGAAGACATCCTGTTGTCCAACATCTGTGTGATGTCATACTGGACTGAGGTTTGCATGAGAATCCGTTGTCCCATGTCTGGCTTATCGGTGTGCAGACTGGTGGTTCCTCGCCGTGCAGGCAGATACTCTCCGACTTCGGAAGAATCAGCTATCCTACTACATTAGCCAGGATGTATGGCTAGGATGTTTTAGTAGGTCTTGGCCAGTATATAACCTGGCCCTGGTGCCTTGGAAACACCTCTGCATCCCATCCAGGTATTTCTTTATCTGACTTCCCCTTGTTCTGTTTCCCCAATTTTGAATTTTTTGTTTTTGTGATTATGCTGAAGATAGTCGTCAGTGTATGGGTGTTTAAAGTGTGGAAGTTTGTTCATATTAGTTTCAGTGATTATGTGAGGCATCATATATGTCTAGATGTGAGGATGTGTGTGTGTGGGGGAGGTATGTGTGTGTGTGTGTGTGTGGGGGGGGGGGGGTAAGTGGGGTGTGTGGGAAGATGTGTGTGGGTTGGGGTGGATGTGTGGATGGGGGATGTGTGTATGTGGGGTGGGGGATGTGAATGAGTGTGTGTGTGGTGGGGCTATGTGTGGGGATGTGGGAAGATGTGTGTGAGGGTGGGGATATGTGAGTGGGAGATGCGTTTAGTTTAGTTTAGTCGTTGGATCAACATCACAGCACACGGTTTAACCCATAAGTGCTCCGTTTTCCTCCTAACTCAAACCTGAGTCTGGAGAAACTCGGCTCATTGCACGAACTCCGTTGCATCGGCGAGGATCCTGAAATACTTTGGGTAGATTTTTAACTCGAAATTTTGCCCGGGCAGCGCCGTTAGGCTACTCTTTTTCGATTTCCGACTGCCAAGGGATTTTTAACGTGCGCAACAATACACACGGGCGTCCGATCTCACTACCCAGAGACCAGGGGAAATTTTATTACTGGAAGTCCAGGTGGATTTTTTAAATAAATCCCGGTCCTCACTGGGGCCTGAACCCGGGACCTCCAGCACTCGAGGCGGACACCATACCTCGAGACCACGTGTGTCAGTTGGCGATGTGTGGGTAGGGAGATGTATGGATGAGGGATGTGTGTGTAGGGGGATGCAAGGGTGAGAAGGAGAATGTGCGGGTGGGTGGGGATGTGTGATTGGATCAGGGACATGTGGGTGGTATGTGTGTGTGTGTGGGCGGGGGGTTTTGGTGGGTGAGGGTGTGTTGGTGAGTAGTGGGGTGTGTGGGGGATGTGTGTATGAGTGGGCGTGGGTGGGGTATATGTGTGTGGATGGTGGATATGTGTGGGTGGGAGGTGTTTGTATGGGAAAAGTGTTGGTGCATGGGGAGATGTGTGTGGGTGGGGGTATGAGTATGGGGGATGTGTGTGTGTGGCTGGGGGTATGTGTGGTTGGGGGATGAGTGATTGGAAGGTTGGTGGAGGATGTGTGAGTGGGTGAGTGTGTTAGGTTGGGGGATGGGTGGGAGATGTGTGTGTGTGGGTAGGGGGGAATGTGTGTAAGTGGGGATGTGTGGGTGGTTGTGGAAAGTGTGTGTAGGTATGTGCGGGATGTGTGAGTGGTGGGGGTGATTGTGTGGGTGGGGGGATTTGTGTGCTTGTGTGATGTGTGCTTGGGTGGGTGGTGGAGGATATGTGGGTGGGTGAGTGTGTTGGATATGGGATGGGTGGGGGATGTGTGTGGGTGGGGGATGTGTGTGGGTGGGGGATAGGTGGGTTAGTGCATGTATGTGTGCCTGGGTTGTGTGTTTGTGGGTGGGTCAGGGGTGTGTGTGTGTGTGTGGGTGGATGGGTGAGGGAATGTATGTGTGCCTGGGAGTGTGTGGGTGTGTAACATGTTATATATGCATTGTTCATGTTGACAACACTCATTTGACAATGATCTTCCCTATGTGAATGTATCATGCACTATTGATGAACGGAAGATGAGTGATTGGAAGGGCTGAATGTGAGGTGGGCCTGCATGCCCAATTTGTTACCCTTTGGAAATAAAGTTTGTCCGTTCATTCATTCTGTTCCCCTCAATCATACCAGTTGTCACGAAGTTTTCCAATGTAATTCTTCTAAAAAGTGACTTAAAAAATTTTGACTGTCTTAGTCTAATTTCTCTAATCAGTTTATGGCTTTCATTTGTCTATTGTAGGACTTGATCATTGATTTTTCTATCTGTCCATAGTATTCTTTGCATTACCCCCAGAAACATCATTTCCCCTGCCATTAGATGTTTTTCAACTTGTCCATGTCTTACATCCAAACAAAAGTACAGGTTCCATGTACAAGAGGAGGTTCCATGTACAAGAACAGGTCCCATGTACAAGAACAGGTCCCATGTACAAGAACAGGTCCCATGTACAAGAACAGGTTCCATGTACAAGAACAGGTCCCATGTACAAGAACAGGTTCCATGTACAAGAACAGGTCACATGTACAAGAACAGGTTCCATGTACAAGAACAGGTTCCATGTACAAGAACAGGTTCCATGTACAAGAACAGGTCCCATGTACAAGAACAGGTCCCATGTACAAGAACAGGTCCCATGTACAAGAACAGGTCCCATGTACAAGAACAGGTCACATGTACAAGAACAGGTCCCATGTAACACTTCAAAACTCTTGTTCTTGTTGCAATTAACATCTTTTTTTTTGGCTAACATGTTTTTCATCTTGCAAAAGGCTGCCATTGCCATGGCAATTCTTGTTATAATCTTTTCAAGGCATCTCCCATCAGATGTTATGGCTGTTCCAAGATAATTGTACTGAGTCATTTGTTTAAGAATATTCCCATGTATTTGTATATATCATCACAATCATCGCAGTCAAGACCACCATTTTTTCAGCTGCTGTTGATGTCTTGGCAAGTTTTACATTCAGTACTTTGCCATTGCTTTCTGAATGACCAGCTCATATACCTTTCCATAAGTAACCAACATAACGCGTTCCGCTGCCATATCTCGTGCAGCTGTGTTTCATTCGTGGATATACGGGATTACGAACAGAGTCCTTAATCCCTTCACCAGGGAGATATATTACTTTGCATTATTTCCTTCTTCCTAGCGATGATCATAATCTGTATCTTCTTACAATTTAATTATAATCCTAGTTGTTCCTTGTGTGCAGCAACTGAATCTACTCTATGTTATAGATCCTGCTCATTGTTTGTAATCAATACTGTATCATCCACACCCCTCTGCCATGTCTCCACCTAGTCGTGGTAGAGGGGCTTGCATGTTACAATGACCCCAAGAGCTATGCTGACGGTAGCACAGCTACTGGTAGGGTCTCCCATGTCGTGCAGGTCAAGGGAGAGGAACCAGACCAAGAGAGACACCCCCTCTCCCCTTCCCCGGCTTCATAACGGCAATATTTTGAATCCAGTCTGGCATATGAGGCTATGACCACCAGCATGAGAAGGGAGGTAGAAGCAATCACAACGACATTCCGTTGGTTGGAGGAAACCACTGCAACACACGTTGTCTCCATCACGAACTCAAGGAGTATGCTTAGTAAGGCAGAGAAAGTAATGTTTCATGTGGAATGGCTCACCTCGCTTCAGAGGTCACAGTGTTTAGACTTGCATGGATTTTTGTCCTAGCATTGCAGCAGTGTGAGAGAATGAAAAGGTTGATAAGCTGGTAGGGAATGTACCTCTTGGTGGTAGATTGCCTATGGACAAGTGAGAGGTGGTCGTGCACCTGTGGAACTAGGTGGAGAAGTTGGGGTATTAGACTGAAAACACGTGTGTTGAAATAATGAGATTGTGGAGGGGTTCTGATAGAATCTCAAAACTGAGAGGGAATACCAGGAGAACTTTAAATCAGATAGTGGTGGAAAGATTATTAGTGTGACTATTTGCTGGCTGTTGAACAAGTGGGCGGGGCGCTTATTGGAATATCCTAAGTTTAATGATGTCAGTTCTTAGCTCAACTCAAGTCAACTCATTACATTTACAATAACTGTTCATCTGTTAGATTATCCCCACAATAGCTGTTTTATATGTTAGATTACATTTACAGTAGCTGTCCATCTGTTAAATTATGCTCATAATAACTGTTTATCTGTTAAATTACATACACAGTAACTGTTCATCTGCTAGATTATTTTCAAAGTAGCTTTTCATCTGTTAGATTATGTTCACAGTAACTGTACATCTGTTTTAAAAAAAAAAAAAGTCGTTTAAAAGTCGACAAGGTCGACTTCATCGCACTGGGTTTTATCCCATATGGCTCAGACTCTTTCCGCAACGCGGAAAGCGTCACACAAAGCACGAACTCCGTAGCTTTTAGCGACGACCCGCAGGAGTCTCCGAAACATTTAACTCGTAAACCGAAGGGTGTGGCCGGAATCGAACCCACAACCTTCGGA
Source organism: Cepaea nemoralis (assembly GCA_014155875.1). Lineage (NCBI taxonomy): Eukaryota > Metazoa > Mollusca > Gastropoda > Stylommatophora > Helicidae > Cepaea > Cepaea nemoralis. Next base: position 147,594 of record JACEFZ010001617.1, on the reverse strand, counting down.
GCACGAGTCAAACGGCTTGACCACTTCGCCACAGAGACTCCCACATCTGTTACATTATGTTCACAGTAACTGTACATCTGTTACATTATGTTCACAGTAACTGTTCATGTTTCATTACAGTCACATAATTGTGTGCTACTTCAGATTACTTACACATATGTTTTAACTTTACCTGACATTAATATGAAGTGTTTACTCTCTGTATGTTTCAGAAACACGTCCTTGTTTCCGGAATTGTTGATCCCTCTTCATACAAGAACAGGCATTCATAAATGGAGAATAAGATGGCTTGTGGTAACATGGATGTCAAATACGAGCCGTCATATGAATTGTGGGAGGATCAGAGTCAGGGATCCAGCACAAAGTTGGAGAAGGCAGATTGTAACAGCATTCAAGAAATGGTTGTTAACAGTAACATAGAATCAGCAATGGCTGTGAACGCTAATATAGAATCAGCAATTGCTGTGTACACAGGTGAGAGACCTTACAAGTGTGACGATTGTGGCGCTTCATTCAGACAGTTTGACATTTTGAAATATCACATGAGAACACATCCAAAAGAGAAACCTTACAAGTGTGATGATTGTTGTGCTTCATTCAGACAGATTGTCAGTTTGAAACACCACATGAGAACACACACAGGAGAGAAACCGTACAAGTGTGATGTCCGTGGTGTTTTTTTTACAGTAGCCAGCAATTCAAAGTGGCACAAGAAAACACATACAGGAGCGAAATCTTACAAGTGTAATGCTTGTGGTGCTGCTTTTGCTAGACTTGATGAGCTGAAATACCATGAGAGAACACATACAGGAGAGAAACTTTACAAGTGTGATGATTGTGGTGCTGCTTTTGCTAGACTTGACAAGCTGAAATACCATGAGAGAACACATACAGGAGAGAAACTTCACAAGTGTGATGATTGTAGTGCTGCTTATTCTAGAGCTCTCAGTCTGAAACGCCACAAGAGAACACATACAGGAGAGAAACCTTACAAGTGTGATGATTGTTGTGCTACATTTGCTAGACTTTACGAGCTGAAATACCACATGAGAACACATACAGGAGAAGAACCATACAAGTGTGATGTCTGTGGTGTTTCTTTTACAGTAGCTGGCAATTTAATGTCCCACAAGAGAATACATACAGGAGAAAAACCTTACATGTGTGATGATTGTGGTGTTGCTTTTGCTAGACATAATGACCTAAAATACCACAAGAGAGAACATACAGGAGAGAAACCTTACAAGTGTGATGATTGTGGGGCTGCTTTTGCTAGGCCTGACAAGCTGAAACACCACAAGAGAAAACATACAGGAGAGAAACCTTATAAGTGTGATTGTGGTGCTGTATTTTCTAGTGCTTTTGGTCTGAGGTACCACAAGAGAACACATACAGGCGAGAAACCTTACAAATGTGATGTCTGTGGTGTTTCTTTTCCTGTAGCAAGCAGTTTATCGAACCACAAGAGAACACATACAGGAGAGAAACCTTACATGTGTGATGTTTGTGGTGCAGCTTTTGCTAGTTCTAACAAGCTGAAATCCCACAAGAGAACACATACAGGAGTGAAACCTTACATGTGTGATGATTGTGGTGCTGCTTATTCTAGATCTGATAGACTTATTGTTCATAAGAGAACACATACAGGAGAGAAACCTCACTTGTGTGATGTCTGTGGTGTTTCATTTGCTATAGCTAATAGTTTAAAGATGCACAAGAGGACACATACTGGAGAGAAACCTTACAAGTGTGATTATTGTGGTGCTGCTTTTGCTAGACCTATGGAGCTAGCATACCACATCAGAAGACATACAGGAGAGAAACGTTACAAGTGTGATGATTGTGGGGCTTTATTTACTAGATCTGATAATCTGCTGTACCATAAGAGACAACATACAGGAGTGAAACCTTGGAAGTGTGATGATTGTGGTGCTGCTTATACCAGACCTGCCATGCTGAAACACCACAAAAGAACACATACAGAAAAGAAACCTTACATGTGTGATGATTGTGGAGCTGCCTTTCCTAGACCTGACAATCTGAAGTGCCACATGAAAATGCATACATGACAAAGTGATAAATGTGTAGTGATTGTGTTGAATGATTAACGTAATGATGCCATCTAAAGAACCTGAAAAAATCATACGACAGCAATCTTCCTTTTGAAGAAATTCATGAGATCTCATACAGGAGAAAAACCTTACTATTGTGGTTGTTATAGTGCAGGAAAATTAAATAAAAGTCCCTGTTTGCGTGCCTGGGGACCTATCAGACATAAGGGTCCAGCCGATATATTTATAGACCAAACAGAACATGAGGGGTAATGTGGTCAGTGTCATGCCACATAAAAAGTTATCAATTGCAATGACAAAAAGACATAGAACCTGTACTTTTGTTTGATGTGACAACAAGCAGACAAGCTGAAAAACATCTAATGGCAGTGGAATAGTGGTTGTTAGGAAAACTTACAGAATACCATGGACAGACAGAAAAACCAATGACCAAGTCCTACAAGAAACACATGAAAACCAAAAACTGATTAGAGAAATTAGACGTAGACAGACAAGATATTTTGGGCACGTAATGAGAAGAAATAAACTGCAGAACTTGGTGACAACTGGCAAGATTGATGGGGAAAAAACAAGGGGTAGGCAGAGAAGTAAATATCTGGAATACTTGGTCACATGGCATGAACCAGACAAAAACACAGAACTGATCCATGACTCTCGTGATAGTTTGAGATGGTGAAACATGACCCCCAACTCTTATCTACATGGCACATGATGATGATGATCCATGACTCTGGTGATAGTGTGAGAGGATGACCGCCGACACTTACCTACATGGCACATGATGATGATGATCATGCCGTCTGCCTTTGCTTCCCATGACATATCCAGGTGCCCATTCAGGCTGGGGTCAACTGGAGGTCAAGGCCAATGTTACAAAATATTCAAAATATAAGGCAAGACTTAGCACAAGCCTGAACATACTACATATCCCCAGCCTACATAAAGGCTTACATACAACAAGGTTAGTGTCATCTGAAGCACAACCTCGTAACTTCGACAGCAAATTAAAGGCACCACAACCCACATATATACAGTCACAAACTATTTGAATACTGTTTCATCTCAGTCACCATTATATATATATATAAATCCTAATAATATAATCATCCATGACCTATGGTATGTCCCTCTTGCCTGACTCATCATCACGTGCCATGCCGGCTGGCGTAGACATTCATGACATCTAATCAGATCCCAGTCTTTGGTTTTCTGGAACAACTCCACTGTTGATATTCCTCCATGCCACCCTCTCAATCTATCCAGCATCATTTTACTTGGTCTGTCTATCGTTCCCTCAATCACTTTGTGTGTTTGAGTGAGAGAGGGCATGTAAGAGAGTGAGTGAGTGAGAGAGTAAGTATGAGACAAAGAGAATGTGTGTTTCTGTATGTCTGTGAGAGATATAGAGTAAAAGAGAGTTTGAGAGACTGAGGGCAAGTGAATGTGGGTGAGAGAGAGAGACAATAAGAGAGTTAGTGTGTATGAAAGAAAAATAAAGAGACAGAGAGTTGAGCGCAAGCATGTCATGTGACTTGCTATTTCATATTTTCTGCATCCTCATATGTCAACAACTTAACTGACAGGCATCATCGGGTACTTCTCACACACTCGTACAAGACAACTTGCAAGTCGTGTGGGAGGCAAAATGCATGGTCCATTTTATTGCCGTTGGCTCGCTTACAAGCGGTAAACAGTCGCTAATGCAATACACAATATACAGCCACAGAATTATCTAACACAAACTGCTAACCCTATGCTAACTCTATCTACGAGTGAACACAAAAACCCCTAACGTTATTCTAAACGATGTGAACGCCCCAAGTCCAGTCTCCCGTCTGCCGGACATCTCTCCCGTGGTTACACACCCCGCGGGGGTGACCTTCTCCTTCATGCGTGTTACCTCACATCGCACGCTGCTGGCAAAACGTGGCCTGTTGAGTGTCTACTCAACTGTGCTCTGGCTTCATGAGGTGCGGTGGTATCGTGATTAGAGTGCTAACTCTTTGAACACCGCCTGCGTGTATTCTGAGGGAGTGGCTAACCTTCCACGATTCCCCCATCTCCCCTGCTCTTGCCTCGGGCACCGTATCTCCTCCTGGTCCCTCCAGGATTGACCGCTCTCCCTGGCGGAGGGGATGCGGTTGAGTCTTTGACACACACCCGCCCCCCTTGTGTTGCGTCATCAACTTTCACTTATTGGTTGTGACGCAAGGAGGTTTCTACACAAAAAATTAGTGTCTCTAATTTTTGTCAAAGACTCTAGATAACCTGGCTCTGGGCTTTCCAATAGACTATTTAACAACTATTGTCACAATGTAGTAAAGCCTTACTTGGCTACTGGCAATCGCCACAAGCTTGCCTGGTTGGCGTGAGCCCCTTCTCACATGCTATATTATATTTATCAGAGGTATGTCTGAACCGGACCGTTGTCTTATAAGACCTGCCCTCACATAGTAAATTAACTTACTACCCATACAAAGTTGACTTTCTTAGGGTCAACACATGAATTGCTTCATGTCCCCCATATAATATTTACCAACCATTCTACAAGAGTGTGTGCGACAGGCTTTACCTACTTCGCTTCCGCGCGTAAGACTTTATTACACTGTTAATTTAGTTCTTCGTTGTCTATTATGTCCCCTGGCCCGAAAGTTATCTGCCTTTGATCTACAAATAGTGTATGCAATTTACATGTTTGTTTTTCTGGTTGTTTGCGTGTTTGGATGTAATAAATCTACTAATCTAATTTCTACCCTATATTTATAACTTGTATGTGTATGTATGTTAGTTTTTTTTGAGTGTCATAATTTGGTTCAATGTGGCCACAAACAGGTGCATAACACTCATTCGTGACTACATTCCCTGGTTATGAAACCCAAAATACTGTAATCTAAGTTCTAACCTATATTACAGACAATCACATTCACATTAGCACATGTTCACTAACGAAAAACAACAATCACACAAACAAATATTAAAAGTTAAGCGAGGCAGCAGAAGAATTTGCTGACTAACCTCCCTCTCTCCTGTCTCTCTTCCATTCGTTTTCACATTCAAACTTCTGTCATACTCCTTTCACTCCTAATTCTATCATACATCTTTTATCCTTATATACCCATTCTTCTGATTATTTAAAAACCTTTGAGTAACACTGTACAGATTCGGCGCAGTTTGAGACTGTCGAGCCCAATGACTGTGCGTAAGTCGCTGCACAAGTCATCTATTTACACTATATTTACATGGATGAGACCGTGTTGATAATTTGTCCCCTTGATCTCATCGTACAGTATATTACATTAATCTAAGACTCTACACTATAACATAGTAATCCTATTTCTATATCTCAGTATTTGATGTGTTATCTAACTTTTGTCATGCTAATTATCTGATATGTTTATCTAATCTAAGGGATGTAATCTAACTATTTCACTGTACATGATGTGATGTGAGTTATGTACCTTAATTAAATGGATGATGTGAACAGAAATTATATACTTTTCTACCACTATATTACCTAATTTTTTTAAATTGACAAGAAATTATATGATTGATGTTCTTACTCTAAATGGTGTAAATGATGTAAGTTCACTTATGTAATGTAAAATGATAATACTAATAAATGGTAATGTTTGATCGATGGTATGATTTCACTAAGATGGAATAAGCTAAACTATATTGCAGTTAAATGAAATATCACAATCTAAATGGTGCTATGTCTATCACTATTTAATTTAATTTATTATGATGTAATTAACTATATTTATGTTTAATCTAATATTGTAATTTAAATTTAAGTTAAGTAACCGGGTTAATTACCGTACTACCTAAACTATTTAACTAAATGAGAATTATTATATTACCTAATTCTATCTCTAATTTATCATTATTTTAAAATATTTAATTACATATCACATTAAGTTTATATACACTGTATTCAGTTCCTTCAGGATAGTAGTTGCCTTCATGTTTGCACATTGGTTGTATAGGCATAATAAATCTACACAATTTGCCTGGGTATCTGAAATACATTTTACGGTCATACTAATGTTCATCGGTAGTGCACGTGTAGAGATTTGCTGGTGTCGTAGCTTTGGTCTTTATGTGTCTGAAATTAAGCACTGTTCTGACACTGTTTTCTACATTTCACACAAATGATACACCGGCCTGGAGCTTAGTTGGAAATGAGCTGTCCTGATTCACACGGTAGTATCTAAGTTCTGTAGCACAGTTTTTAAGTTAATGTCTACGGACACATGATAGTTCGTTGTACTTGGTACACTCTTAAGCACACAATGGGTGTATATGTAACCTATTTTACATAGCATATTGTACTGTATTCATGTACTAACTATCACTCTACATTATTATGTGGGATTTCAGGTATTATTACCTCAGATGGTAAAATTAGTGACCACCTGTATATCCGGTCATTTTGATGCACACCACTTTTTGTGACCGTGATCGGGGAGTTGTCGGTCTGGACAATGCAGTGAACATCCGTCAGAACTTGATGGAGCTTTCTCACTGCATAGATGACGCCGACACTTACCTACATGGCACATGATGATGATGATCATGCCGTCTGCCTTTGCTTCCCATGACATATCCAGGTGCCCATTCAGGCTGGGGTCAACTGGAGGTCAAGGCCAATGTTACAAAATATTCAAAATATAAGGCAAGACTTAGCACAAGCCTGAACATACTACATATCCCCAGCCTACATAAAGGCTTACATACAACAAGGTTAGTGTCATCTGAAGCACAACCTCGTAACTTCGACAGCAAATTAAAGGCACCACAACCCACATATATACAGTCACAAACTATTTGAATACTGTTTCATCTCAGTCACCATTATATATATATATAAATCCTAATAATATAATCATCCATGACCTATGGTATGTCCCTCTTGCCTGACTCATCATCACGTGCCATGCCGGCTGGCGTAGACATTCATGACATCTAATCAGATCCCAGTCTTTGGTTTTCTGGAACAACTCCACTGTTGATATTCCTCCATGCCACCCTCTCAATCTATCCAGCATCATTTTACTTGGTCTGTCTATCGTTCCCTCAATCACTTTGTGTGTTTGAGTGAGAGAGGGCATGTAAGAGAGTGAGTGAGTGAGAGAGTAAGTATGAGACAAAGAGAATGTGTGTTTCTGTATGTCTGTGAGAGATATAGAGTAAAAGAGAGTTTGAGAGACTGAGGGCAAGTGAATGTGGGTGAGAGAGAGAGACAATAAGAGAGTTAGTGTGTATGAAAGAAAAATAAAGAGACAGAGAGTTGAGCGCAAGCATGTCATGTGACTTGCTATTTCATATTTTCTGCATCCTCATATTTCATATTATCATTTTACTGCCACATGATTTTTAACATGTACTATATGGACTGTGTATTTCATCATTCTTATGTCAATTCCAGGAATTATATTTTTGTTTTGAATTGCATCACTAATTTTTCATTCGTTCATCATCATTGGCACCTTGCCGTCTTGACAGACGATAGTTTGTGCTTTAAAAAGGCATAATAACTTTTACCTATGACGGTAGCGCATGTGACTGATAAGGCCAATTTGCTCTGTAAATGTCCGTTCACAGTGGGTGCATGTGAACACATGGTCATTTCCACCATCATGCACCATCTTACGTCTCAAACGCTCGGTGTGTGACTTATCTGCAATAATTTTCTCCTTTGTCTTTATTCCATTTCTGATGTTTGCCCTCCATGCAACATGTTCAGTGGCGACTTGCTCCCAATGTGCATTATCAATGCCTGTATCAATCATGTCCTGCTTACACACATCTTTGTATCGTAGTAGAGGCCGACCCTGAGATCTCTTACCCATCTGTAATTCACCAAAAAAGATATCCTTTAGTATTCTACCATCATCCATCCTCCTAAGATGTCCTATCCATCTAAGTCTACGAAGACTGAGCATGGAATAAACTGTCACACAACCTGATCTTTCCAATACTTCAGTATTTGTGATTTTGTCTTGCCACTTAATACCAAGAATTCTTCGCAGACACCGCATATGAAAGCTGTTTAAACGTTTCTCTTGGTGTGAGTAAGTTGTCCAGGTTTCACTGCCATAAAGAAGAGTACTAAGGACACAGGCTTGATAGACAAGGACTTTTGTTTTGGCAGTAACTTCCTGTTCTCCCAGACTCTTTTTGTTAACCTGTTCATTGTTGTTGCTGCCTTACCAATCTGGATGTTGATTTCCTGATCTAGGGATAATTTGCTATTTACCACTGATCCTAGATATGTAAAATGGTCTACCATCTCTATTTCAGCGTCGTCAATAAAGATTGATGGTACCCCATGTGCACCTTGTGACATAATCTGTGTCTTCTTTTTGCTAATTGTTAAACCAAATTGAGAACAAGCATTGGAGAATGCAGATAGTAGACATTGCAATTCTTCCTCAGAGTGGGTCGTAACTGCAGCATCATCTGCAAAAAGCAACTCTCTGATCAGTACCCTCCTAATTTTGATCTTGGCCTTCAATCTTTGAGCATTGTAAAGGCCGCCATCTAAGCGTGAGAGAAAGGCATATTTCAGTAGAAGTGAAAAGTATATTCCAAAGAGGGTGGGAGCTAGTACACAATAATTTTTCATTACACAATGTGTAACATATTGTTTTCATTTCCACCATTTTGCCCCGTTTGTGTAGGTGGATGGGTTGCTGTGCATATTTGTGGATTAGGGACATGTGGGTAGGGGATGTGTGTTTTGGGTGGGTATCTGTGCATGGGGTTATGCATTTGGGTGGGTGTGGGTGTTAGTTGATTGTGTGGGTGTTGGGGGATGTGTGGGTGTGTGTCTGTAGGTAGTGTGGGGAATGTGTATGTGTGGGTGGTGATATTGTGTGTGGGTGGGTGATAGATGTGTGGGTGGTGGGCTGTGTGTTGGGGATATGTATGGGGATGTGTGAGTGGGTAGGGGATGTGAGGGATGTGTGTGTTTGTGGGTGGGGGATGTTGTGGATGGAGGATGTGTGGGTAGGTGTGTGGGTTTGGGATGGGTGGGGGATGTATTAGGTGAGTAGGGATATGTGTGGGTAGGTTCAGGATGTGTGGTTGGCAGAGAGTGGATGTGTTAGTGTGTGTGTGTGTGTGTATCCGTGCATGTGTGTGAGTGTGTGTGTGTGAAAGAAGGTAGAGAAAGTTGAGAGCACATATGTCATGCAACATGCTATTCCATATTTTTTGTGTATTCTCATCTTTCATATTATTTTGAATGCTACTTGATTTTACCATGTATAATATGAACACGTGTACTTTACTGTACAGCGAGTGTGAGTGAGTGTGAGAGTGAATGTGTGTGTGTGTGCACGCGAGCCTGTCTCTATGTGTGGGAGCATCGCTATCTTTTATGTTGCATAATATGTATAATATTTTCTCCATGTTTTACATGTTTGTGAGATACTCACGATAATCGTCAGTGTATGTGCGTGTAAAGTGTGGGGGGTTTGTCCATATTAGTTTCAATGTGCGGGATGGGGATTGGTGGACGGATGGGTGTGAGTGGGGATGGGTGATTTAGGGGTGGGTAGGTGGATGATGTGTGGGTGGGTGGGGATGTATGTGTGGGTGGTGGGTGTGTGTGTGGATGGGAGATGTGTGTGGGTGGATGGGGGATGTGTGGGTGGCAGATTTGCTTATGGCTGGGGAGATGTGGGTGAGGTTGTTTGGGTTGGTGGGGATGTGTCATAACATGGTAATATGCATTGTTTATGTTTACAACATTCATTTGACAATGTTTTTTAAGTATAAGTTATGTGTGGTTGGGTAGTGTGTGGGTGGAGAATGTGTGGTTGGGATATGGGTGGGGTTTGTGTGGGTGGGTGGTGAGAGATTGTGTGGGTGCGGGATGATTGGATTGGTGGGGGATGTGTGTGTGGGTTTGGGGATGTGTGTGTGTGTGTGGGGGTTCGGGGATGTGTGTTTGGCTGGTTGTTGGGGGTGTGTGGGTGGTAAGGATATGTGGGTGAGTGAGTGTGTGTTGGTTATGGGAATGGTGGGGAAATGTGTGGGTGGGTTGGTGGTTGGAGTATATATATGTATGTCTGGGGGGGGGGGGGCTGTGTCTCATTACATGGTAGAATGCATTGTTTATGTTTACAACATTCATTTGACAATGTTTTTCCTAGTGTCGTACGTTTTCCCTTCTTACTATAGTGTCGTCCCTGGAGTGAGGGGAATCAACACCCACATTTTTATTAACCCTATATTATTTTCCTAGAGAAACCACCAGACTCCGTCCACAAAACTCCGTCGGTCTGTCGACACCTCTTTCTTACTCTTACTCACCCCTAGATCATGCCCCCTCTCACTCTTCCCCAACACAACATACTCAACAACTCTAGCTCTAACAAATAAATACAAAATAATTTATTAAGCAAAGAGTATGTGTATGAGAAGGTGTATGTGTATTGTTTAGAATGTGTGTCGAATATTCTAGTGTGTGCAAACAGACCAAGTAGCTGAAGAGCCCAGCCCGATCATCCTGGAAAGGATCACACCACATCTTCATTCAGTCCACATTACTCTCACCAAGGAATGTGTCCCTCCTGCTAGATGTAGACTTCCACCGGTCGCTGCTTGATCACTCATATACCTAGTCACAGTTTAACACTGATCCTGCATGGATCACATACCGTTATTACATGTCCCTATTGTTCTGAGACTTATAACATCCTTGTCTAGTGAGGACACGAAAATACATGTTCCTTGAACTAAATGTAATTCCTGTCTAAAGGTTCTTTCTGCTCACAAGACCACTGTTTTAATAACTTCCTAATCAGTTTATACTGTTCTATTCCCATGTGATGTGGAAAAACAGTACCTATTAGTCTTTTCACCTGTCGTGTGAAAACATAATACCCACTGGACTTTTCCCATGTGGTGTAAAAAAAAAACAATTCTATTGTTCTGTTCACATATGATGTTCGAAACATTAATCTCACGATTGTTCCTTCTCCAAAATAATGCGGAGAAAACAATCTCTAGTATTCTGCTAACGTGTGACGTTTAATAAATACTCTCACGATTGTTCCTTTAAACCCCTTTCATCATGGGCCCAGTGCAAAAGTTGCTGACTAACTGCCTGCACTAAGGTCTCCATTCTCAGTGACTTGAGTGACCTAAGGGAACCTGTAAAAGAGATAACAATACACTTGGTGAGAGCACCTGTCCCTGACCTCCATTGGATGGGTTTAGGCTGACATCCTCACTCAGATACATGACAGTGAACCAACTCTGTCATGGGCAGAGGAGCTCTTCACTCCGGTCTGCGGTGGGTTAAGACCAGGACAGAGCAAAATGCAAAGTGTAGACCCCCAGCAGACCTCACTGGAAGATCCCACCATTGGACATTCTCCCCATCCCCAATCTCCCCAAATATCATCCCATTTCACTATTCCCCATCAGCGGAGCCACCTGCCTTCTTACACTAGTTAATCTTAACAATGCGACTGCCTATTGTCGCTGATATTCCTTGACTACCTAACCACAATGCAACAACACTATGTTATAGTTCTAAACTATATTCCTAAGCTATTCCACATTAATTATAGCTAGATGCAATCTATAAAATACCTTATGCCGTCCTGACTCAACCTCTGAATCGAATACACCATTTGCCATAAAAGACACATGTTAAGCAAAACCGAACACAGGCGATTCTATTCAACACGGATCGAGCCAGCTATCACTTCTGCCTACTTCAACTGTTTGAGCTACACTAGCCAAAAACAAATCATGTTTTTGTCACCAAGAGCTGGGAGTGTTCTAGTGAAGTTCTTTTGATGTCAACACATCAGATGATTCCAAGGGCAGACTATCCATTTCAGAATAAGATCTTATTTCCCTTGTTTTTAATCAATGTCACCAGTTATTCCCCTTGTTGCAACTTCCAAAACAAGGTAGCGAATTTCTGCATTCTCCCAACAACGGGTTCTCTTTGATCCGGCTGGTCGGCAAAATGACCTTGACATATTTTCTGTCTACCCAAGACTTCTCAAGGTCCGCGGTGCCGTTTGATCTACCTGCCACTGGTAAACAACTACAGCTGTTACTCTGACTGTCCTTGGTATTTTTGACATCTGATTGTAACTTGGAGTGAATTCACGACACCTAGGTGGATGTATCATGCTCTTTTTATGAACGAAAGATGAGTGATTGGAAGGGCCGAATGTAAGACGGGCCTGTGTGCTCAATTTGTTACCCTTTAAAAATAAAGTTTGTTTGTTTATTTGTTTGTTTGATCTTTCCAGATGGCAAAACAAGTTCTATATAGCACTTTAGCATTCTCTTACATTAAATGATAGCGACTTATTGCATAAGATTTATTTTCTTCATTTTTCTGAAATGCAGCCTTTGCAAGCCCCTAGGTATTTAAAACGATCCACTTGGTGAAGAACTTTCCCTTCTATCTCTATTTCACATTTAAGTGTCACCTTTTCCTTTGATATAACCATTGTTACTGTTTTCCCGATATTCAAGGAGACCCCTTTCTTTGCACTCTTTTGCATTACTGCAATGTCCACCAATTGTAGATCTTTTGCGTTATCCCCAGGGCGGAATCTTGTCCCCTACACTCTTTCTAATCTTCATCAATGATCTTGTTGCTAATCTACTGCATGGAATTAAAGCCGCAATGTACGCTGATGACCTGGTTCTATGGAGCACAAATGAACGTGCATCAGTGGACACCATATTGCTACAAAGAGCTGTAGATGCATTTGTTGCATGGGCAAATAGATGGTGTGTCAGCATAAACACTGACAAGTGCAGCACCACTCTATTTACCCTCTCTCCAAAACAAAAGACAAGGATCATCCAGATAAATGGAACACCCCTAAGAGAAGATAAAGAACCAACATACCTTGGAGTAACATTTGATGGCAGGCTGACATGGAGAAAGCACATCAACAAAGCAGTAGCAAAAGCCAGAAGGACAATAGCTATCCTGAGAAAACTATGGGGAGCCAGTGGGAAAATACTTAGCAAAGTTGATCAACAAAGCATACGACAACAACTGGAATATGGGTCAACTGCGTGATGTTCAGAATCAGAAACCACACTACAAGAGCTGGACAAGGTCAAAATCAAGCACTTAGAGTCACCACAGAAGGGATGAGATCAACCCCTATAGTGGAAATGGAGATGGTGAGGAGGACACAAGCACTGAGAGAGCGCAGAGATATGAAAATACTAATACAAGCAGAAAAGTTCCTTAGCTTACCAGGCCACTCTATGAAGAACATATTTGAAAAGTTAGCTATGAGGCAGTTGAAAAGAAGTAGTTTTATCCACCAGGCCAAACGACTCTGCAGAGAAACCACCGATCTGCCCACAGGTGGTATCCCCCTGACAACTATTCCAGAGCGAACTCCATGGAAAGATGAACATAGACTATCATTACAAATCCACACAAAAGTGAGACGAATATTTGACAAGGAAGAACAGAACAGTGTGCAGCGCAGATCAGCCACTCTTAGCTTCCTTGATGAAGAATACCCACAGGACCTCTGGATCCAAGTCTACACAGATGGGTCAGCACAAAATGCTGTTCGAAATGGAGGATCGAGAGTGTACATAGAATACCCAAATAGTACTAGGGACACAGCTAGAGTACCGACAGGAAAGTACTGCCATAACTACGATGCTGAAATTGAGGCAATCAAGATAGCAACAGAGAAATTACAAAATACCAGCCATGGTACTCAACCTGTGGTGCTATTGACAGATGCAAAATCAGTACTTGAGGTGCTCCTGACTGGGAAATTGCCAGTACTAAGTACACTACTTTCTGAACTTAGCAGTCAGCGTAAGGTCACTATACAGTGGATACCATCCCGCTGTGGAGTACCTGGAAACGAACGACAGAGCTGATCGATTGGCTAAGGAAGGAGCACAAGAAGAACAGCCTGATGTGCCCTTTTTATGTTGCATATCCTTTACAAGACGTCGCAGTCAACACCAGCATGCTTCAGCTGCTGCTGATGTACTAGGCAAGTTTTATGCTCAGTAGTTTGCCATTGCTTTCTGGACGACCGGCTCACATACCCTCGTAAGTTACCAGTGCAGCAATGATCCACTGCCAAGTCTCACTCAGTTCTTCTTTTCTCCCCCCCCCCCCCCCCCCATGGATATACGTGATTATGAACAACGTCGTTAACTCCTTGGTCAGGGAGTGTACCACCAAAAGAAAAGAATGATTAAATCAGTCAGAAAGCCACCAAAACCTGCTCAAGACAACTACCATGTTATGGACAGAGCAGAACAAGTCATTATTCCGTGCCTCACAACAGGACACAATAGGTCACGCAACCACATGTATACAAAATTCAAGATTGGTGAATCAGCCACGTGCACATATGGATTGACGTTGCAGACAGCAGCGCACATATTCCTAGACTGCGCAAAATACAACATATCTAGGCAAACCTGGTCTAGAGAGACAACAGTGATAAACTCTATGGGCGCTGAGTGAACTAATAAAGAAAGTTAAATTCATACAAGAGACAACATTGCAGTTATAGACATATTTCAAGCGAACGAAAAAAAGAAGATATGTACCTATTCTATTAGTTTCTCTCCTCTTTCATTTATTTTTCTTTTCTACCTAAACTGCAATTCCCCACAACATCCATCATTTCTCCTTTTCCCACTTTTCCATTAAAATCTTGTATTATTTTTATTTCTTGTGATTGAATTTGAGACATTATCATTTCTATTTCATTGTAAAAGTCTTGTATTTCTTCATCACTACTGATTGTTGTTGGTGCATATAATTGTACAATATCTTTTGGCTTGCCTTTCATTTTGACCATAATAACTCTATCTTTATCAAATATTAGTGCTACTCCATTTTCATGTGTATCCTCTCCAGAATCAATTGTTGTGTGTTTGTCAGTTGTAATTTTGCCTGATCCCTTCCACCTCATCTCACTTATGCCTGGGATATTCAATTTCGTGATTTCCGTTTCATTTATAACATTGTGCAACTTTCCTAGCTCATTTAACAGTATAACATTCCATGTAACTATTTTACTTTTATTTGTTTTAATTAAGCTGTTGCCTTCGGTGTAGCTTTGTAGAAGTTATTTTTGCATAATCCCATGTCTTTATAATGTCTGTATTGTTGTTGCCTAAGATTAATATAATAAGTGATATATGAATGAAAAGAGAGAGACAATAAGGACGGAATGTCAGGTGGCCCTACATGACAAAGTTGTATCCCTCTGAAAATAAACTGCTTGATTGTTTGTTCATTCTTTAATCCTCTATTAATAGCATCTCGTAATCTCACCAAAACAATTTTCTGAAAATGCGTTAACAAATTATTTCTATGTTCTGAAGGATTATTGGTATGAGCCCTGTGTTATGTTGTTGCTTTCGAGAGCTTCATGACATGATTCTTAACAAATACCTGTATCCTGCTCCAGCAGTCTTCTTGGCTCACCTTGTCTACTAACTACATGTGACTTATCAGTAGATGGTGATCTACGTGTCCACTACACCTGTAAAAACTTCTGTGCTCACCTCGTCTACTACCTCTATGTGACTTATCAGTAGATGGTGATCTACATGTCCATTGGCACCTTTCCGTCTTGACAGACGATTGTTTGGTACATTGTGCTTCAAAAAGGCTTAATAACTACAATCCATGGTGATGGTTGAGAAGGCCAATTCGTGCTGCAAATGTTTCTCCACAGTGGATGCATGTGAAAACATGGTCATTATCACCATCATGCACCACCTTATGTCTCTCACGCTCTATGTGTGCTTTATCTGCAATCATTTTCTCCTTTGTCTTTATTCAATTTTTTATAGTTGCCCTCCATGCAACATGTTCAGCGGCGACTTGCTTCCATTGTGCATTATCAATGCCTGTATCAATCATGTCCCGCTTACATACAACTTTTTATCGTGGTAGAGGTCGACCCTGAGATCTCCTACCCATCTGTAATTCACCTAACATATCCTATCCATCGAAGTCTATGAAGAATGAGCATGGAACACACCCTCACGACTGACCAAATCGAATGCCTTTATGAGGTCGATGAAGGCAATAAACTGGTTGATTTTGTTCCTGGCATTTTTCTTGCATTTGTCGCATCGAGAATATCATACCAATGGTAGACCTGTTCTGTCGGAAGCCGCACTGTGATTCGGGGTAGACTTGGTCTCACTTGAGTAAAGCTCTAAATAGTGCTCGACCCATCTATCCATCTGCTGTTTCTTATCAGTGATGATTTCTCCAGTCAAGGTTTGTAATACATAGGTCATTTCTGGTGCAATGCTCCAGCAGCCTTTGCCCATTTTTATTAATGCGACCGATGTTGTATTTTCCAAGGCA
This sequence comes from Cepaea nemoralis, assembly GCA_014155875.1. Lineage (NCBI taxonomy): Eukaryota > Metazoa > Mollusca > Gastropoda > Stylommatophora > Helicidae > Cepaea > Cepaea nemoralis. Next base: position 131,145 of record JACEFZ010001617.1, on the reverse strand, counting down.
CACTGGCCATGAACTCGAGTCCTTGCCCACACGAGCATTGAAATCACTGAGCACATAAATGTAGTCGGAATTTGGAACTGCCTTGATCACAGAGTCTAGCTCCGCATAGAACGTATCCTTCACATCATCAGAGGAATCGAGTGTCGGTGCATATACAGTGATAATGGTGGCAAAACCACAAGAGGTTGCCAAGCGCTGGGATAATAGTCATTGCAAAGCCCACACCGTGTTGCCTTTTTTCTGCCTGCACTCTACCCTTCCAAAAAAAAGGTGTAATTGTTTTCCCTGAGTCTCCTGCAGGCCAGCAATATCAATGTTAAGACGATTGAGTTCGGCATCAATCACCCATTGAAGCAGGCAAGTTGTGGCGGATCAGCACCCAATTGACAAGGACGTATAACTCGTAACAGTTACCTCTCGCTTTGATTCCGAGACCAGTTAAAACCAAGAATGGAGTTATTGCCTCTCCATAGCACAAAGCCTGGGCTAACATATAGAGACCATGTGCTGTCCATGCAGCATGATCCCTCTCTCGGCCTGTCTAGTTCACTCCAGAGGAAAGGTAACATCTATACATCTGGAACAAGGCAAGCTGCAGAAGCTGCCAGATCAGCAAAGCAATGCTCTAACTGTCTGCCTGTCAGAGCTTCGATCCTAGACCAGCTGCCAACCAAGGCTTAGGGCCTGGTCTGCCCTGCCATGATATTTTGTCTTTAGGTTGCATTTCCTCGCACCAGGATAAGGCTTGTACCCCCCCCCCCCCCAATTGAGTTCTTCCGCCCGAAGCACTTGGCACAATGTGGGGTGTCGGGTTTGGTAAGCGCCACCCAACATTTGGCGCTGACAGAAAGCAGGTAGTACCGTCTACTGTTGTACGGTAGCTCAGTCATATCTGACTAAGACCTGACTAGGTCTATATGTCCTGGGTCGGGATTCAAACACTTGATTCCCGGTCAGGGAGAATAGCATGTCTTTATTTATACAACACTGAAGTCCAGGATCTGTTGCACACATGAAGGAGCCGTGGTCACATGGTGCTAGATCCATATTTGTATAGACCACTTGGCACTGGGTGGGTGTTGTGGTTAGTACCACACTTGGCACTGGGTGGGTGTTGTGGTTAGTACCACACTTGGCACTGGGTGGGTGTTGTGGTTAGTATCACATTTGGCACTGGGTGGGTGTTGTGGTTAGTACCACACTTGGCACTGGGTGGGTGTTGTGGTTAGTACCACACTTGGCACTGGGTGGGTGTTGTGGTTAGTACCACATTTGGCACTGGGTGGGTGTTGTGGTTAGTACCACACTTGGCACTGGGTGGGTGTTGTGGTTAGTACCACACTTGGCACTGGGTGGGTGTTGTGGTAAGTACCACACTTGGCACTGGGTGGGTGTTGTGGTTAGTACCACACTAGCCAACTTGACTTCCCCAGACATTTCCTATTACCCATGGCCATAGGTTTGGCACTGCAACCCCTAGACATGAAGCCAACACAAACCTAAATGAAACACACTATAACAATATTAAACTAATTAAAGGTACTTATCTGAATCTGTAGCCTAGCTTGGAAAGACTGACACGTGCAGTGCTGTCAGTGGATTAATAGAACGGATTTATGGTGAATATGTTCAGAACGTCATTCCCCTCCCCCCTTTTTTGGGTATTTCTTTCCCAAAAAATAGCCCCAGCCCCTACACAGTATACATAAAAATGGAAGCTAAATAACACATACTAGAACATGTCTAGATATCTACATAAAACGTGATTTGCGGGTCTACTTGCGTTATAAAACGAATTTCAGAAGGGCGAGAAGTACAGAACCGCAAATTATGGAGGAAAAGACAATATCAAATAATCGGTTCTTGTAGTAACGCGATATTGAAATAATCCACCCCCCCCCCTCCCCCCGACTGGATACCCTAAAATTCCAACCTGGAGGTGGGGGAATTCGCCACCGGTTGAGAACCCCTGCTGTACAGTGACCACAAGGCAGCTATGGGGACAGTTTATGATAAAACAGACCGGTGTGATGTAGAGCAAGCAGCCAGACAGGCTTGTAGTTTTCTTGCCGTTCTGTTTAGCTTGCATACTGAAAACCCTCCTTAGACTGAAAGTGCACCCTCATCTTGTACGATGGATAGCTGCAGTTCTGCTCCAAATGAAGGTGGTGCTAAGATGCGGGAGTTGGTCTTCTGAGCCGATAACGATATGTCCAGGATTGCTGCAGGGTTCACCACTGTCACCAGTACTATTCACCGCGTATACGGTGCCGATCACTGAACAACTGTTGAACGGGAGGGGTAGGACTCTGTCATTCGTTGACGACATCCTCGTGTATCGACAGGGTCGAGATAGACAGGCGGTTGCCAATGATATGCAGGGCGAACTAGATCGAATTTCCTCATGGTGCGCTGATGCCGGTGCCCTTGTCAACCCTGCAAAGGCATCGGTTACATGGTTCTCCCTAAACAACCATATTGTGAACACAGACCTGCCGGCAGTAAGAATGGATGGGAGCCTTTTGAGTAGAACCCAGTCAATGACATATCTTGGCGTGAGGCTTGATCGTAGCCTTCCTCCAGAGATCATGTCGACTATGTCATAACGAAAGCTAGAAAAGGTTTGTCAACAATGATAGTCGTGGTGACTGCCAATATCGAGCAGACTGCTAATACTTCTGTTCCAAGGACTGGTGCTTTCACGCATCAAGTATGCCCTGGCCATCTTCACTGTCAGCCCTACACAGAAGGGAAGACTTGAAAAGGTACAAAACGAAGCCATGCGCATCATTTTGGGCTGCACGAAAGACACCAGCTGTGTAGCAATGAGATACCTCCTTTACTTCCCGACAATGGAACACAGGATCAAGATCTGGATATCTCGTGCATACTTAAAAATAAGTGCAGATGAGCAGCTTAGTTCTATTTTGTTGTTGTTGTTGTTGTTGTTGCTGACTCCCTTCGCATTCCAGTGCATTATTTTTAGTCTTTGTTTGGTAAGGCAGACACTCTATTCTCAAGTGATCTGGCTATGCAGGACATCTGAGAAGGACCTCTAGTAGTTGTGGTTAGACCCGTTCGATGCATAGTGCCCAGCACTGCACCTGCCTGGGGGTCCAAAGCAGGGCGAGCGCCATAACATTTAGCAGCATTCGGCATATTTCATGGCGAAATTGCGTGGCATCCTGATTTCTGTGGTGCGCCTCCTGGCTGATTGCCTCCGTCTTCAGCACCTTTCCTTTGCTAGGGCAGACTGTGGTCTTACTCCAGTTTAGATGTGTAGGCGCACACACACGTGTCTGCGCATGCATGTACGTGCATACACATCTAGAGCGTATTGGTTATTTTTTGGCGCCCCTCCTCCTGTTAATTAAAACAGTACCGCCACATGAAAGCCAGGAGTTAGACTTTTGCTACAGATGTGACGAATGCACTAGCCATTGGGGTATTTATGCAAGGTTGGGCGCCCACCTCAACTCTGCGCCCCGTCTACATAACAGTAACATTTGGAACCACTGTTCCTTCGTCTCTGCATTCGCGAAGTGACCCCATGTCTCGTTTCCAGTCACTATTCTGTCGAGAAATGCATTACTCTCTTCCTAGTAGCGTAGAAGGAAAGTCAAAGATTTGTGAACGTCAGTCAGCTGCATTGGTACACACTGTGAACAGAATTTGTGGTAACCTAACCTCTCTGTGACAATTCGAAACACACTAGTCCCAGAAATGTGTTGATATTCTGTAGAAAGGTCTACGACTTTTTCGACTTTTTGAAGGAGCTCATCTTTCACACATTAATGTCGTCCTTGTCACCCTATCATGCGTATGATTACACCCATCTCTGAATTTGCTGCACCAATCCCTCACAGAACTGTCAGCCATAACGTTATCATCGTACACTCAAAATAATCGACGATGAATATCGGTCGCATTTGGACCTTCTGCTTGAAGAAAACGAATTACACCACACATTTCACAGCTGACGGGAAAGGCAGTAACAGTGTCCATGTTTATTCGTGAACCACTCAACAAATGCCACTGTAGGTTAATGTCTAGTGAGCTAAAAGACTACTGAATGATGTAACCAATGAATGGTGTCGCTATGGCAATCGGTGTATTTTTACCAGCCAATCGGTGGTTGATTTTGGAATAGTCCTCGTATATATAAATGCATATTATGAATTACTATTCAAATATAAAGATATTGAGTGGGGACAAGGTGGGGTTGTGTGTATCATGAGTATACAACTTTAGTTGTGGTGGAGCTATCATCAGTATGCATCTTTAGTTGGGGTGATGTGTATCATCAGTATACATCTTTAGTTTTGGTGGAGTGTTTTATAGGTATACATCTTTACTTGGGGGTGGAGTGTATCATCGGTATGCATCTTTAGTTTGGGTGGGTGTGGAGTTTATCATCAGTATAATCTTTAGTTGGGGTGGAGTGTATCATAAGCATACATCTTTAGTGAGGGTGGAGTGTATCATCAATATGTATCATTAGTTAGGGTGAAGTGTATCATCAATGTACATCTTAAGTTGGTAAATACATGTTTACTTCACCATTTCATGATGAATAAGAAGGAAGAATCTCCTGTTGCCAGCACTAACAGTTTAGATTTATTTTTATTTTGGAGTTCGCTTTTAACACAAGCGTAGTCCATACACTTCTACTTCTAGTGCACAGGACTGATGTTTGCATATGGATTAGCTTTCCCTAGTATCAGTGCCCTTCGCAATCAGGCGAACCTACTCCGACTTCCAAGGTACTTGTAATTTACGTCACCATGTCCAGGGAAAGAAGTCAACATTTTAGTCCATCTGAGCGGTGTGGGGGTTGGAGCCTCTACCTCGGCACCAGCACACCGAGTGTTTCGCTGATTAGTTCCAATTTTCAAAAAATAAAAAAAGAATTTCAAATTCGGTCTCGTTTAACCTGCCTCCTCAGCTTTGGTTATTGTGATCCATGGTTGTGTGGACTGTTAGTTCTCGTTCACTCTGACTTTATTGGTTCCGCTCTGTTTGTCGCAACTCTACTTCGCATTTTCTGCCATCTAGTTTTGTTTGGTCCAAACCTACTGTTTGTCTGGCGTGGAATCTCTTAAGAACGCAGAATCTCTTAAGAACGAGTGCTCTATTGCATTTTGTCAGAGACCTAAATGCATGTGAGACGCTATAGACAGTACAGTACCGAATAGAGACAGTCATGTAACAGGGACTGCAGTATGAGACGGGTAGGTAAATGTACTGAGGCAGGTCACGCCTGTTGACAGACACCAAGGGGTCAAGGACAAGTGAGCCTGTAACGCAGTACAGACTCGAGACAGACGGACCAAGTAAGGAAACATGGGGCTACTGACCACGTGCTATCAGAGACCGGACCGAGTACGCACAGACGGTATTAGACTAGCGACTGAGACGGACGTGTTTGCAAGTGGAAACCTGCATCAGATTGAGAAGACGAATGAAAGTTATTCAGACTTTTGAGCTGTATAGTTGATAGAATACAAGCGGTGTAACTGTGAGACAGGGCGTGCTTAGATTGAGCAAGACGATGTACGCTATTTGAGAGCGATAGCGAGATTTCGTATAAGAGCGAGCGTGTGTGCATAGTTAAATATGTGTATATAATTAGCCTATATTGTTACCAGTTCTGACTCGACTGTATTAAGTCGGCAGAGTATTTTGTGCAGCGAACGATCACTACGGTATCAGTGACATTCAACAGCAATTGAATAAGCGTTCCAGACTGGAATGGACCACGAGCTTGTCTCCAAATTGAATGATTGTATGAGAGGGTAGCTTTACCTTGTCATTGTACCTGTATTAATGCAGTTAACTTAAAGTAGATACATGAGAATAAATGGAGGCTCCGTCCGCTTTATGAACACTATAACATATAACAAGAGGTAGATACATTAACGACCAGATACGTGCATATATATAACCTAGACTACAACGAACTGAATAAGTATCAACTAACAAGACTGCAATAGAAATATGTAGACAGCGATACTAACATTACTCTCTCCACAGCCAGATCTGTTACAGCAAGTAATCCACGAGAGACTACACACACACCAACCACTGTGTGGAGCGACCCATGTTATTGTAATATCAAGTTTTGAAGAGAACTACAGGCACTCCAAAAAGCTAAGTGTTCCTTTGATTTCAGAGTTATATTCTAAATCTGCATTCTATTTTTGTTTCCTGCATTTTCTGTAATAGATTATTAATTAATTAGAAATTAATATATTGCACTTGCATTACACTGGGCTTTTTCATTGTAAATTACTAAAGAAGCAAAATGGCATCTTTAGACCACTTCATAGAAATGGGAATCAAATGGGGGTTTTCAGGAAAAGAATTAGTTGAATGGAGTGAGAATAAATTGAAAGAACAAAATGAACGAGATGAAAGACCACAAGAATGCGAAATGAAGAAAGCAGAATTAGAACTTAAACAGGCAGAGTTAGATAGTAAAAACAAACAAGCAGAATTAGAACTTACACAAGCAGAGTTAGAAAGTAAAAACAAAAAAGGCAAAGTTAGAAAGTAAAAACAAACAGGCAGAACTATAACTGAAACAAGTAGAAATAAATGCACAAAGTAAAAAGGAAGAGTTAGAAAGTAAACTCAAACTTAAACAACTAGAAGTAGAAACACAAAACAGCATTGAAACAAGAAAGATAGAAAGCAAAGAGAAAGAGCAAAAATTTTAAAAATACCAAGGTATTGTTAAAAACTTTTGTGTAGGCGACTGCATATCAGCATGGATGTACAATTTCGAAACAACAATGAGTCATTATGAAATTCCACAATCAGACTGGAATATCATTTACATGAAGCATCTCTCAGTGGCGCCCTTAAAAGTTATTAAAACAATCCCAGCAGATCTTAGAAAAGATTATGACTATCTTAAATCAAGAATTATGCAACATTTTCTTTTAGATAGCCAAGGGTACCGAATACAGTTCTCAAAACTCAGCCCTAAACCTACCCAAACCTTCCTTCACTATGTCTCAGAAGTACAAGACATTTTTTTCTAAATGGCTTTCTGCTGAAAAAGTACATAACAATTTGCTCAAAGATCTTACTTTAAGAGACAAGTTTCTCACCTCAATACCCACAGCTGTTGCCAAATTTTTGCAAGAGCACGAATGTTTCTCCATCGAGGAAATGGAAAGAAAGGGTTCTGCAAATTTTACTACCAATAGAGATACTTTGTCCACCATCTCTAAAGACACTGAATTTGTTGCAGCAGCTACATTTAATAAAGCTAAACATTTAACTATAAGAAAGATAAGAACATCACTAATTTAGAACCATCCAGTGTAAATAATGCCAACATTAGCACGGGGAACACGAAATGTGTCATGCTGACCTCCAGTTGTGATTGATGACTCATGCCTGAGGATTCCCTCCATGTAGCTTGTTCACCCCACCCTTCTCCCATTCCTTTGTGGCTTCAGTGTGGCTACATGCCTACTACATGGCTGTAATATACAACATATAACACATACAGCTGACATGTTATCAGTTCTGTTAACAGTTATCAGTTGGGGTATCTTCATTGCAGAGGGTGCTGCTCATCTGCACTTATTTCTAAGTATGCACGAGCTCTCCAGATCTTGATCCTGTGTTCCAGTGTCGGGAAGTCAAGGAGCTATCCATCGTACAAGGTGAGGGTGCACTTTCAGTCTGAGGAGGGTTTGCATCAAGTGCTCGAAAGATACTCTGTTATATGCGTCCTCTAAGTCTGTGGCGGCCGCACATGTCTCTTCTCTGACCTGAAATCCTTCGTAAACATCTTGAGCAAAGACCGCCGCATTCAGCCATGACTCTTTGTTATGTCTGTATCCTCCAAGTGTGGGCGGGAAGCAGCTGAGTTGTTCCAAGTCACAAGCAAGTCTGTGTGCTACAATTTTCTCCAGTAGCTTGCCAACAGTGTTCTGACATGACATGTGATAACACTGACTGCTCCACCCATTCATTGGACACTTAAATATGACTAAATGTCTAGACTGGGCTTTTAAAATACAACATATAACACATACAGCTGACATATGACAAGACATGCTGCTCCATGCAATTCATAACACAATAATGCTGTTTTATCTAACTCAAATGCTGATTCTTTTATTCCTCTATGATATACATAAAAAATATACAAACGTTATAATCTTTAACTGACTAAACATCATCGAGAACACATGACAAGAACACAGGAATATTGATAATAATCAAACACAAAAGCAGGACAACTGTTCTTTGTGCCTGCCATGAATCTCGTCCCAATCCCCCACATATGAAGTATACTGGCTCATGTCCTGGCGAGACTAACTGAGCTCCCTAGTTCACTCACTCAGCAATTCTGAACCACTCTTGGGTGCCGACTCTCATAAAACATGCAATTCGGACTTAACACTGCCTCATCTGTCAACTCCCGCAGTCACACAGCCTCAAACCCCACATTAAACGGTTATTGATTTTTGCTAAATATTATATGGCATTCAAACGAAACATGTCATTGGTAGGCACATAAAGTCAGTTATATTTCTAACAGCCCCGGTTGTTTATTGCTCTTGTTCTACAATACAATAATTTCATCATCATTCAGTGGCTTAGGTGTGCATAATTCCCCTTCCCTCTTTTCCTAGAAGTCTTTGTGAAATTTCTCTCTATCACAAGCCTGACGTCTTATCTCTGTTGCTGTCATGAATACATTATGTATCACATCTTGAATTTACGTGGCTTTCATCTTCTTCACTTCCCTGGCATGCCACACCCCCCCCCCCCCCCCCCCCCCCATAATGATTTTGTTCAGACAGCCATGTCTCTCAACACTCCACAAATATTTCATTCTCCTCAAATTTATTTAATCTATTTAATACTAAGTCCTCGTTGGGTAATCTATCTTTTAACTTTTCAATACTAAGTTCTTGTTGCGTAAATCTGTTCTCTATTCCAACTGGTGAATTGTTAGCATCTTTCTAAACACTTGTACACAAAAGTGCACATCCTTTTTCAGAGGATTGGTCAAATTTTCAAGTCTCACACCTATATTTTGTTACAGGAAATATGCATGCACTTACACTATGATTCGTTTGTTCTGTCTGTTCCAACCATTTTTTTGGGGGGTTTTGTTTTGCATATCATTTTTTACACAACATTGTTGTCAACACCAGCAATTTACTGCTGTTGTTGATGTCTTGGCAAGTTTTATGTTCAGTTGTTTGCCATTGCCAACAGATTACTCAACCAAATGTACACATTCAAGATTGGCCAATCAACCATGTACACATGTGGATTGGCACAGCAGATCACATACTCCAAGACAGCCCAAATTACAACATATCTAAGCAAACCTTCTAGCCCAGAGAACCGATAACAGACATTAGATTCTATGGATCATTGAGTGAACTAAAAAAATGACACCTCAAGAATGAGAAGTCAACATTTCAGTCCAACTGACCAGTGTAAGGGTTGAGCCCACAATAGAAGTTTAAAAGAGACTGATCTTATCCATTTGGCCATGCTGTGTTTCTATTCCACCAGCCACAAAGGATTCTATTGTTCACTGACCATGTTCTCTCTAACCTTCCTCAAGTTTCCAGTATGTAAGCAAAACAGAAAGGCAACAAAACTACAAGCCTGTCTGGCTGCTTGCTCTACATCACACCGGTCTGTTTTATCATAACCTGTCCCCATGGCTGCCTTGTGGTCACTGTACAGTGTGTTCATGATTTCTATTCACTGTAATGGGAGCGGCAGCGGCGTCATGTCTAGAGATTAGAGTGCCAAACCTGTGGCCATGGGATTGACTTGTATTGGAGTAGATTGAACAAATGGACCAGGGGTCATGGGTTTGACTTGTATTGGAGTAGATTGAACAAATGGACCTGTGGCCATGGGCTCGACTTGTATTGGAGTAGATTGAACACATGGACCTGTGGCCATAGGTTCGACTTGTATTGGAGTAGATTGAACAAATGGACCTGGGGTCATGGATTTGACTTATATTGGAGTATATTGAACAAATGGACCTGTGGCCAGGGTTCGACTTGTATTGGAGTATATTGAACTAATGGACCTGGGGTTATGGGTTCAACTTATATTGGAGTAGATTGAACAAATGGACCTAGGGTCATGGGATCGACTTGTATTGGAGTATATTGAACAAATGGACCTGGGGTCATGGGTTCGATTTGCATTGGAGTATATTGAACAAATGGACCTGGGGTCATGGGTTTGACTTGTATTGGAGTAGATTGGACAAATGGACCTGTGGTCATGGGTTCGACTTGTTTTGGAGTGGCATTTAACAACTGACCTGGTGTCCAAGATTTACCCTATCTTAAAGTGGGCAACAGGAAATGTCTTGGGAAGTCAAGTTGGCTAGTGTGGTACTAACCACAACACCCACCCAGTGCCAAGTGTCGTACTAACCACAACACCCACCTAGGGCCAAGTGTGGTACTAACCACAACACCGACCCAGTGCCAAGTGTGGTACTAACCACAACACCCACCCAGTGCTAAGTGTGGTACTAACCACAACACCCACCCAGTGCCAAGTGTGGTACTAACCACAACACCCACCCAGTGCCAAGTGGTCTATACAAATATGGATCTAGCACTTCGTCACTACAGCTCCTTCATGTGTGCAACAGATCCTGGACTTCATTAAAATTAGAAGGAAAATATAATCAACCAAGTGTAGGTCAGCATGGCTGAATGAGTAAGAACGTGTGTTCTTAAACATCCAGTGTGCTGATGCCAAGGTAAGTGGTTTAACCCCTACACCAGACTGTTGGATTTAAATGTTGACCCATAGCCCTTGACTCGGGAATGAAAATTACAAGTACTGCTGAAGTTGGAGTGGGTTCGCCTAATGGCAAGGGACAATGTTAATAGGAAAAGCTAATCCACAAGCAAAATTCATTCCAGCACTAGTAGAAGCAGTGTGTATGGACTATGTTTGAGTTTAAAGTGAGCGAGCACCAACAAAAAAAAAAAACAAACACATCAACCAAGTTAACTTATTTTTAAAAAAAATAGTAATGAAAGATCCGACCAACATAAAAGATCAAATGAACAGAGGGGCTGAATATTTTGAGGAACTTCAATATAAATCTGCCCCAAATAAGAAATTAAGCTGGATAACAACAATCTATTGAAAAAAATGAGAAACGCTATTCATCTTCTGAAGAATGGGAAAGCTGCTGGTTCAGATAATATTCCAGCAGAAACTATCACATTTAACACAAACACTTCAACTTAACTACTTCCCAAATGGGGACGACCCGTTGCTGTGAAGTTGGAACTGCGACTAACTAACCACTTCCCAAATTATTTACTGGAGTCTGGGACACAGAAGAAATATCAGCTTTCCAGAGAGAGGGATATCTGTCGAAGCTGCCAAAGAAAAAGAATCTGCAACAATTATAACATTGTTATTTTCAGTTACAAGAAACATTTTCATCAAATCATTTTGCTGTTATTAAGAGATGCGATTGACAGAGGACTAAAGAATGAACAAATAATCAATCAGTTTATTTTTAGAGGGTTACAAATATGTCATGTAGGCCCACCTGACATTCTGCCAATTTTGTCTCTCTCTTTTCATACATTATTTCATTCATACATCACTTATTAGATTAATCTAAAGCAACAACAATATAGACATTGTAAACATATGGTTTACAATCGGTGAATGTAGCTGTATGGTGAATCGGTACAATTATCTCGGAACAGTCATATCATCTGATGGGAGATGCCTTGAAGAAATTAGAACAAGAATCGCCAGGCGAAAGTAGCCTTTAGCAAGATGAAAAACATTCTGACCAATAAAAAGATGTCAACTGAAATGAGAAAAAGAGTGTTGAGGGGATACATAGAGCCTGTTCTGTTGTATGGATGTGAAACTTGGACAATGTGCAGTCAAGCTGAAAAACATCTGATGGCTATAGAAATGTGGTTTCTGAGGAAAATGCAAAGAATACCATGGACAGACAGAAAAACCAATGACCAAGTACTACAGGAGACAAATGAAAATCGTAAATTGATTAGAGAAATTAGACGTAGACAGTCAACATTTTTTGGACATTTTATGAGAAGAAATGGATTTGAGAACTTAGTGACAACTGGCAAGATCGAAGGGAACAGACCAAGAGGAAGACCGAGAGGAAAATACCTGGATGGCTTGGCCACATAGCATGGACAAGACAGGAACACTCAGCTGATCCACGACGCTGGTGATCGAGTGAAATGGCGAATCATGACCACCCACGCTTTCCGGCATGGCACATGATTGATTGATTCAAACACATGGAATTATGCAAAAATAATTTCTACAAAACTACACAATGCAAATTCATATTATGATATTTATGGTAAGTCTAGGAGAACAAAGGACAGGGATGATTATATTAGGTTGTCCACAAGCTATAAGATACTATCCGCGGTATTACTAAATAGACTAAAACCATATTCAGAAGACATATTAGGTGACTACCAGGTGGGTTTTAGACAAAACAGATCAACAATAGATCAGATATTTATCTTACGACAAATAGCCGAGAAAAATTGGGAATATAAAAGACATCTCCATAACATTTAGTGGATATTTAAACAGGCTTATGATAGTGTCCATAGGAATAGTCTATGGAATGCTATGCAGGAATTTGGAATACCAAGGAAGTTAATCAACATGACCAGACTATGCATGGAAGATACTTATAATATAGTAACATATAAAAGCAGGAAATCAGACCCTTTCCAAATAACATCTGGCTTGAAACAGGGTGATGCACTATCGCCGCTCCTTTTCAATCTGGCTCTAGAGAAAGTTGTAAGGAAGGTAAAGGAGGAATGTGCTATTGGAGGAACATCCAGACTGCTTGGTTATGCAGATGATATAGATATTATAGGGGAAAATTAACAAAAGACATTGGAAATATTGACTCACTTAAAGGAAAAAGCCCAACAGATGAGGCTGGTTATCAACCAAGATAAGACAGAATATATGGTAATTTCAAGAGAAGGAACAGCTAAAAACTCAGGCCACATATTAAAAGAATGGAAACATACAAATACCTGGGTTAGTTAGTTAGCCAGTTAGATTGGGTACAATCTTCAACTGCTCCAACATAATAAGGGAAGAAATATAAGCTAGAATCAACTCTGGAAATAAGATATACTATGCACTACAACATCTGCTAAAATCAAATGCGCTATCTTTACACCAAGATCACAATATACAAAACACTGATCAGACCAGTTGAGCTGTATAGCTCTGAAACCTGGAGTACAACGAAAGGAGACAAAGTCTTGTTACAAACCTTTGAGAACAAAGTCTTAAGACGCATCTTTGGGCCCATTAGGGATACACAAAGTGGAGAGGGGAAAAGAAGAAGTAACAAAGACATCTATGATCTGTTTAAGTCCCCACTAATCAGTGGTATCATGAAGGCTAATAGACTACAATGGCTGGGGCATATAGAAAGAATGGAAGATAATAAGGAAAATACTCGCTTACATTCAGGACATAAATGACTGTAGACCCTGAGGTAGACCAAGAAGACGGTGGAGAGATAATATACATACAGATCTACAAGCACTTGGAATCAGCGACTGACAAGAGAAGGTCAACCAGAGAGACGAATGGAGATGGCTTGTATCTTCAGCAAAGAACCTCAATGGCTCGGAATGCTGAAGAAGAAGAAGAAGAAGAAGAAGAAGAAGAAGCTTATATGTATGTTTGTTAAGGTGGCCACTAGTCTGTCATGAGACAGTATTTAAATAGTTTGTGACTACATATGTGGGTGGTGGTGTCTCTAATTTGCTGTGGAAGTACTATAGTCTATGCTAACCTTGCTGTATGTAAGCTTGGGATATTCAGTATGTTCCGACATGTGTTAACATCTTGCATTATATTTTGAATATTTTGTAAACTTGGCCTTGACCTCCAGTTGACCCCAGCCTAAATGGGCACCTGGCAATGTTATGGGAAGCAAAGGCAGATGGCAGATCATCATCATCATGTGCCATGTAGATAAGTGTTGGGGGTCATGTTTCACCATCTCACACTATCACCAGAGTCATGGATCAGCTCTGAGTTGTTGCCTGGTTTATGCCAGGTGGCGAAGTCTTCCAGATATTTACTTCTCTGCCTTCCCCTTGTTCTTTTTCCCTCAATCTTGCCAGTTGTCACCAAGTTCTGCAGGTTATTTCTTCTCATAATGTGCCCAAACAATCTTGTCTGTCTATGTCTAACTTCTCTAATCAGTTTACAGTTTTTGTTTGTTTCTTGTAGGACTTGTTCATTAGTTTTTCTGTCTGTCGATGACATTCTTTAAATTTTCCCCAGAACCACATATCCACTGCCATTAGATGTTTTTCAGCTTGTCTGCTCGTTGTCCACGTCTCATATCCATACAAAAGTACAGGTTCTATGTCTTTTTCTTGTTGCAACTCATAACTGTTTATGTGGCATGACACTGATTACATTACCCCTCATGTTCTGTGTGGTCTATACATATATCGGATGGACCCTTATGCTGATAGATCCTCAGGCATGCATACAGAGTCTTTTACTTTTTGGTTTTACTTTGTTAGTTTTCCTGCACTATTACGATGACAATGTAAAGTATTTCTCCTGAATCAGATCTCATGACTTTCTTACAAAGGGAAGATTCCTCTCATGGGATTTATTTTCAGGTACTTTAACTGGCGTCATTGCATTAAACATGCAAAACAATCATCTAAAATGTTTCACTTCTGTCCTGTATGCATTTTTATGTGGCACTTCAGATTGTCAGGTCTAGCAAAAGCAGCTCCACAATCATTACACTTGTAAGGTTTCTCTTCTGTTGTGTGTTCTTTTGTGGTGTTTCAGCATGGCAGGTCTGGCAAACGCAGCACCACAATCATCACACTTGCAAGGTTTCTCTCCTGTATGTTGTCTTTTATGGTACAGCAGATGATCAGTTCTAGAAAATACAGCCCCACAATCATCACACTTGTAAGGTTTCTCTCCTGTATGTGTTCTCTTATGGTACAGCAGATTATCAGATCTAGAAAATACAGCCCCACAATCATCACACTTGTAAGGTTTCTCTCCTGTATGTGTTCTCTTGTGGTATTTTAGCTCTCCAGGTCTAACAAAAGCAACACCACAATCATCACACTTGTAAGGTTTCTCTCCTGTATGTGTCCTCTTGTGCATCCTTAAACTATTAGCATTAGCAAATGAAACACCACAGACATCACACAAGTGAGGTTTCTCCCCTATATGTGTTCTCTTGTGGACAATAAGACTGCCAGCTCTAGAAAAAGCAGCACCACAATCATCACACATGTAACGTTTCTCTCTTGTATGTGTTCTCTTGTGGTGATTCAGCTTGTTAGGATTAGCAAACACAGCACCACAATCATCACACTTGCAAGGTTTCTCTCCTGTATGTGTTCTCTTGTGATACATTAAACTGCTAGCTACAGTAAAAGAAACACCACAGACATCACACATGTAAGGTTTCTCTCCTGTATGCAATCTCATGTGGTTCTTCAGACCATGGGCACTAGAAAATACAGAGCCACAATCATCACACTTGTAAGGTTTCTCTCCTGTATGCTTTCTCTTGTGGCATTTTAGCCCGCCAGGTCTTGCAAAAGCAGCCCCACAATCATCACACTTGTAAGGTTTCTCTCCTGTATGCTTTCTCTTGTGGTATTTCAGCTCGTCAGACCTAGCAAAAGCAACACCACAATTATCACATGTGTAAGGTTTCTCTCGTGTATGTGTTCTCTTGTGGGACGTTAAACCACCAGCTACAGTGAAAGAAACACCGCAATCATCACACTTGTACGGTTTCTCTCCTGTATGTGTTCTCTTGTGGTATTTTAGCTCGTTAGGTCTACCAAAAGCAGCACAACAATCCTCACACTTGTAAGGTTTATCTCCTATGTGTTGTGTTTTCTTGTGGTACAGCATATTATCAGCTCTAGAAAATGCAGCACCACAATCATCACACTTGTAATGTTTCTCTCCTGTATGTGTTCTCTTGTGGCGCTTCAGACTGAGAGGTCTAGAAAAAGCAGCACCACATTCATCACACATGTAAAGTTTCTCTCCTGCATGTGTTTTCTTGTGGTATTTAAGCTCATCAAATCTATCAAAAGTAACACCACAGACATCACACTTGTACGGATCCTCTCCTGTATGTGTTCTCTTGTGGTACAGCATAATATCAGCTCTAGAAAATACAGCACCACAATCATCACACTTGTATGTTTTCTCTCCTGTATGTGTTCTCTTGTGACGCTTCAGACTGTGAGCTGTAAAAAAATCAGCACCACAATCATCACACATGTAAAGTTTCTCTCCTGTATGTGTTTTCTTGTGGTATTTAAGCTCATCAAATCTATCAAAAGTAACACCACAGACATCACACTTGTACGGATCCTCTCCTGTATGTGTTCTCTTGTGGTACAGCATAATATCAGCTCTAGAAAATACAGCACCACAATCATCACACTTGTATGTTTTCTCTCCTGTATGTGTTCTCTTGTGACGCTTCAGACTGTGAGCTGTAAAAAAATCAGCACCACAATCATCACACATGTACAGTTTCTCTCCTGTATGTGTTACCATGTGATATTTCACAATGCCAATCTGCCTGAATGAAGCGCCACAATCATCACACTTGTAAGGTCTATTACCTGTGTTCACAGCCACCGCTGCTTCTATATTAGTGTTCACAGCCATTGCTGATACTATGTTAGTACTCACAGCCACGGCTGATTCTATGTTACTGTTCACAGCCATTACTGATTCTATGTTACTGTTCACAGCCATTACTGATTCTATGTTATTGTTCAAAGCCATTTCTTGAATGCTGCAACAATCTGCCTTGCCCAACACTGTGCTGGATCTGTGACTCTGAATCTCCCACAATTCATCTGACAGCTAGTATTTCACATCTGTTACCACAAGCCATCTTATTCTCCATTTATGGCTGTCTGTTCTTGTGTGAAGAAGGATAAACAACTCCGGAAACAAAGACGTGTTTCTGAAACATACAGAGAGTTAACATTTCTTAGGAATGTCAGGTAAAATGTAAACAGATGTCTAAGTAATCTAAATTTATGTGAATGTAATGTAACATATGAACAGCAGAACTGAGTGTAATCTAACAGATAAAAAGTTACTGTGAATGTAGTCTAGTAGATGAAAAGCTAATCTAATGTAATCTAACAGATGAACAGTTAATGTGAACATAATCTGATAGATGCTTGCTTGCTTATGTTCACTGGTTATGACCTCAGCGCAAGGTCCTGTGTGTCGGATGAAGTCATCCTGTTGTCCAACATCAGTGTGATGTCATACCAGACCTGAGGTTTGTGTGAGTATCCGTTGTCCCATGTCTGGCTTATTGGTATGCAGACTGGTGGTTCCTCGCCGTGCAGGCAGACACTCTCCGACTTCAGAAGAATCAGCGATCCTACTGACATTAGCCAGGACCCCGAAGGGACCTGTTGCCCAGGACGCACGACTAGGACGCGTCAATAGGTCTTGGCCAGTATAGAACCTGGCCCTGGTGCTTTGGAAACACCTCTGCGTCCCATGTTGATCAGTGAAGGGGTGAAACCTATGGATGAATTTCATCGGCGAATGAAGGTCCAGTATGGTGATTGATGCATGCCTGTCAGTCCAGCAAGTGTATGAATGAAGGTCCAGTATGGTGATGTATGCCTGTCAGTTCAGCAAGTGTATGAATGAACATCCAGTATGGTGATGCATGCCTGTCAGTTCAGCAAGTGTATGAATGAAGGTCCAGTATGGTGATGCATGCCTGACTGTCCAGCAAGTGTATGAAGGTCCAGTATGGTGAAGCATGCATGTCAGTTCAGCAAGTGTATGAATGAAGGTCCAGTATGGTGATGCATGCCTGTCAGTCCAGCAAGTGTATGAATGAAGGTCCAGTATGGTGATGCATGCCTGTCAGTCCAGCAAGTGTATGAATGAAGGTTCAGTATGGTGATGCATGCCTGTCAGTCCAGCAAGTGTATGAATGAAGGTCCAGTATGGTGATGCATGCCTGTCAGTCCAGCAAGTGTATGAATGAAGGTCCAGTATGGTGATGCATGCCTGTCGGTCCTGCAAGTGTATGAATGGTCTAGTATGGTGATGTATGCCTGTCAGTCCAGCAAGTGTATGAATGAAGGTCCAGTATGGTGATGCATGCCTGTCAGTCCAGCAAGTGTATGAATGAAGGTGCAGTATGGTGATGCATGCCTGTCAGTCCAGCAAGTGTATGAATGGTCTAGTATGGTGATGTATGCCTGTCAGTCCAGCAAGTGTATGAATGAAGGTCCAGTATGGTGATGCATGCCTGTCAGTCCAGCAAGTGTATGGAAAGTGGAAAGTTTCGACCTGCAATCAAATTGAAATGACGTAGACTTCTGAGTAAAGGTGTACTTTTGCAACATAACAATGCTTGATCCAATACTGCCCATGCAATGGTTGAAACTATCAAAGAGTGTATACCACACCCCCGATACTTGCTAGACTTAGCCCAAAGTGATTTCCACCTGTTTGGACAACTCAAAGATTAGAAAAAATATTTAAGGCTTTCATTTGAAACCCCCTCGCATTAAGAACTACACTGCACAACCAGTAATTGATGCATCTTGAGCACAACTTCTGACCATCAACTATTTGTTTTGCTTCACAACTTCATTAAAATGGTATTTAGCTTTCGTCACTACCACCACAGTATCAAGAAACATGTAGAAAACAGTTTTAAAAACCAGATAAATAGTATAAACACAAGAAGTGTGAGGCAGCTTTACAAAACACAATTACAGAAAAGAAAGGAAGTTGCAGCGACAAGCCTTCATCAGCAAACAAACATAAATATAAACCACGAAGATAGCACTTCAGTGTCTACACTAATACAGACTAATGTAGCATAAACAAAATCTTGTGTTGACTGATCAACATTTCTTGTGCTGATTTAGGCACCAGAAATTATATTGTAATTCATTACAACTATTTCATATTCTTGCAACTAACCTAGCATTTACAGAAGCAGATGTAGTGGTAACAGCAGTCACTTTATTAATTTTAATGAATTAGTAGCAGCAGTAGTCACTTTATTAATGTTAATGACTAGTGAGGTTTTGGTGAGTATCACTGGTAAATAAATGTTCATTATCCCGGCTCCTTGGTGAAGTGGTTATGGATGCAGTTCCTAATCCTGCACACCCACGTTCGAAACACAGCTGTGGCCTATTTGGCAGCAGACCGTCTTACGATGGTTTTTTTTTTAATGGTATGAGTGCCGGTTGTTCAGAAAGCAATGGCAAACTACTGAAACTAAAACCTTGCCAAGAGATCACAACAGCAAATGATGGTGTTGACTGCGAAGTCCTGTAAAAGATATGCAATGAGCTTAACGTTCATTATGTATGTACATACCTTACAACAAACTCCACTACTGTAAATGTTAATCATTGTAAGGTATGTACACTATGTCTGTGTTTAGTATCTCTCCTTATTAATGCAAATAGTACATGGTATGTGCATGTGTGTCTGTCTTTCTGTATATATAGATACACACACATATACACATGCAAGCACACTCACACACATACACATGCATGCACGCTCACACACACACGTTCTCAAAAGTTTCTTCAAATTTTCTCCCTAGCTTGTGTCAAAATGACATGCTTCAAAATATATCTCAACTATAATGTGATGGTGATAAGAGCAGGTTCTGTAGTATATTTGTGAAGAAAAGTGTATCCTGTATAATTATTCAGTGAGTGTAACTGCAGTATCATACAAAGTTATCTTGGCCAAAGGTATAATGTGCTTGCACTGAGGCCCTCCTGTGTGCTGACGGTGGGGTATTGTATTCATTCCACACACTAGTCAGTTCTCATTTAGGAAGCAATGGCAAACTACTCAACACAAAATTGCCTATTTGCTCAACTATGGGCTGGGGTTGACCACAACATCCTGCAAAGGACATGCAACATGTATTATACATAAAGGTAGAGGGTTTACATAACCACTGTAAACAAACCTAAACCAGAAAATAGATTTTGCGCCTGCACAGAAGGATCCATTGTGTACCCAAAATGCTAAAATATAGCTATGACAATACCATGCGTGTTTCTGACAGCATCCATTCATTTAAATATCATGTGATAGTAACAAATTCTGTCTTAGTTTCTGCAGAATAGGTCAGTCTAACATTCTGTGCATAGCGATTGGTTGAAATTACCTTAGTCTTTGAAATAATTTAGTGATTTGGCATGCACAAAGTAATTATTGTTTTTAGTGCTGCTCATAGAAAAGTATTACTTTTAGATGGATTTTCAATTTCTGCATCTATTTTTACATATATTTGGAAAGATTCATCGTGGAACTTGCTCGAATTGTGGTAGACAATTATAACAGTCAAAATTTTTTGGACATGTTATGAGAAGAAATGGACTGGAGAACTTAGTGACAACTGGCAAGATCGGGGGGAACAGACCAAGAGGAAGACCGAGAGGAAAATACCTGGATGGCTTGGCCACATGGCATGGACGAGACAGGAACACTGAGCTGATCCACGACACTGGTGATCGAGTGAAATGGAGAGTCATGACCACCCACGCTTTCCGGCATGGCACATGATTGATTGATTGATCTTGAACAAAGAAATAATCTAACAACCATATATCACTGCAATCTGGGTAGCGAGACATAACTGCTCATGACATCTATAATTAGTAATTAATGAATAATAATTGGCGACTATTTTTAATTGCTAATTAGGTCACGGCACACCCTATCGAAAAAGGAAAGTAGCCACTGGGTCCATAGCATCACTTCATAGAATTTAATAATACACAGGGTAATTAATGAATTAGTAATTAATTAGCTCACAGCTCATCATATCCAAAAATATATTAGATGAGCAGTTAGTGCTCTCTGTCCTAATCTCCTCTTAGAACTGACATATAGGCCTCATTGAGGTACCGCTGGATTTGGTTTTTCAAGGCCTATCTACATGTGGTGATCTCATTAGTAAACACCCAATTAAATAAACATGATCAATACATTCACACTTTTGACGTCTTCATTCATTCATTCATTCATTCATTCCATTCATTCATATATCACATGACAATAACACACATCATCTTGGCTTCAGCAGAAGAGGTCCCCCTAATATTCCATGCATAGCGATTGGTTGAAATTATCATGGTATTAAAATAAATTACATTTCATACTTACCGTTATTCATTTTTTTCTGGCGCTTTTAATATATAACCATAAATTTTAGATAGATTTTTGAATTCTGCATCCAAGTTTGCATACATTTGGAAAGTTTCATTGCTAAACTTGCTTGAATTGAAGATGGAAAAAAAATGTCTGCAAAGATGTTCCTTTGTACTTTGCGCATATTGATCGGACTCGCATGTACACTCTGTAACACTATTCTGGTGCTATTAATAGAAAACCATTAATGTTAGATGGATGTTCGAATTCTGCATCCAATTTTATATATATATTTGGAAACTTTTATCGCTGAACTTACTCGAATTGTTGTTTAAAAAAAATTTATGTGAAGATGTTACGACAATGTACCATTGTGAATAGGAAACGCAAAATGGCGGCCGTGCATATCGATCGGACTGGCATGTCACTTTTTAACGTGCAATTTGAACTACTAAAGTTAAAGTGAAAAAAAGTTGGTGGGACTGTGGTAAAGCTGTGAAAATGTAAACAATATAAAATGACACATACAGGACGTTGCGGCGATTAGCCTTCATCAGCAAACAAACACATACACAAAACACAACATATAGTCATGGAGATTTCCTGTGACTACATTAAGATGAGACGGCAGAATCGTTTTATCTCATCGTGTTCCTCTTGTACCTTGCAGTGTCATGGTGAAGTATAAACTTCATGAGAGTGCCTGATTATGGGCTTCATATATCGATATTCCCATGGACTCTGCTATTCCCTCTGTCCAACGTTTACGTGGTCAGCCTCTTCCTCTGTTTCCATCTGGTCTGTACACCATTGCTTGTTGTGGTATGCTGTTGACTGGTAACTTACTTGCATGGCCAAACCATTTGACTTGCTGCTTTCTAATAAAATCTAGTGCTCCTTTAACCCCCACTTTAGTCCTGATTTCTTCATTTCTGATCTTATCTCTTCTTGTTACGTTGAGTATTCTCAGGAACCTCATTTCTGTTGTGATTTTTCTTTTCTCTTTTTCTGTCATTGTCCAGGTTTGGCATTGGTAGCATAGAGTTGGTAGGAAGATTGTGTTGTAAAGTGCTTTCTTAGTAGTTACTGATACATGTTTGTTCTTTAGTATTGGTGCCATTTGTCCAATGAGTTGATTTGCCTTATTGCACCTATTTTCGATCTCATCTTCTGATCTGCCATTTGATGATATTATACTTCCTAGGTACTTGAAACTTTACTTGTTTCAAGGGATGTTCATTTAGGTGAATTGTTGCTGTTTGTTGTTCTTTAGTTATAGTCATTACCTCTGTTTTGCTTGTGCTAATTTTCATGTTATGTTCCCTACACATTTCATTTAGACTTTTCATGTGGTCTTGTAATTCAGCTCCAGATTTTGCTATTAGTGTTTGGTCGTCCACAAACAGGAGTTCTCTAATGGTTAGATTTGTGTTCTCGTCATGCGGTATTCTTGCTGTCTCTGCTTGGCTGGTTTCTTTACAAGAGAGGGGACAGGACACAACCTTGTCGTACTCCAGATCTGATGGTGAAGGGTTCTGAGTGTCCTCCAGTTGCTCTCACTATGCATTCACTGTTGTTGTATAAACTTCTACATAGGTTTGTTAGATGTGTACTCACTCCATATTGTTTAAGGATTTCCCACAGCTTGTATCTATCTACTCTATCGAATGCCTTTTCTTGGTCAACAAAGGCTAAGTAGAGTGTTTCATTGAATTCGATTGATTTTTCTATAAGTTGTCTAAGAGCAAAAATGGCATCTGTGCATCCTTTGTTTTTCCTAAACCCAAGTTGTGTTTTGCTTAGCTGGGGTTCTAAAGTAGTTCGTAATCTTTTTTTCAAGAATTTTGCAAAATATTTTCCCAGTATGACTCAACAGTGAAATGCCTCTGTATTGTGTGCAGTCTCTTTTGCTGCCTTTGTTTTTCTAAATTGGGATAATTATGGTGTTTCCCCAGTCTTGTGGTGTCTGTTGTTCTACCCAAACATAGTTGAATAGTCCACTGTCACCATGGTCGTCAACATGTTTTTCATGTTTTTCGACTGCCATATGTTGAGCAACTGGCTACAGCAATCAACCCATGTTTGTTTCTGTTCACACATCAGCAGGCGCGGGGCACACACTTTTCTCATGTTCAGTCTGTTGTATACAATTCTAACAACTGTACTCTTACTCAGTTTTGCTGAACCCTATATCTATGCAATTGTCATTTTCCTATCCCGGTTTGATTTTTTTTCACTTTTGCAGCATTTGCATCATTGCACTCTGAGGACAGCCATCCTGATCTTGGCTATCAGCAACTTGGGGACGGCCAAACTCACAGGAAAACGAAGTAATGCTACGAACCATTAATTCAGAGAGAGATCTGCTAAAAGCTGAAATGGACATAACCCAAAACAAACCAACAAAAGCCATGCAAGAGACCACAGAGAAACCGCAAGACGAAAGTCAACAAAAGACCGAGACGAAACTGCATGTTATAGACAGCAGCCCACCCACGATGCCCAAGAAACTAAAGGGGAAGCCAATATCCCACCAGACCTCTGAAGAAAACCTAGATGAGTATCCTGATGATGGCATGGAGTGGCCTTGGGCACCTACCTTGGAGGAGTGCCAAGAATCCGGAAGGAGAGATGCAATTAAAGAGGAACTCAGGCGCAAAGAAATCAGGAGATGGAAGAAAAAGAAAAGAAGAAGCCCAAGAAACTCAGGTGGAGCCCGATGGAATACCCTGAGGTATGACATTGAGGCTGACCTCAAGTACTATATAGATGGCGGAGAGGTCATCCTGTGGTTGACCACAAAGGAAGAAATCGAAAGGCAGCAGATACTCAAATTCGACAATGAAAACAGGCGCAAGGAGGAAAATGAAAACATCAAAAAGCTCTTACAGAAAATACACAAAAAAGGAGGCAAAAAGACCAAATAAAAAGTCCTTATAAGGACTGCAACCAGTCACGCCAGACGAGCCAGGAGTCTTCACTAACCAAATAAACCACCAGAGGAGACGGGCACAAAGGACAGCTCACCGACCCATCCCCCAGCTGACGTCACAGAAATAAACACTTACATAACCAGTCTGAGCCGGGACACACTTGTAAGAGCACACAAGACAAAAACAGTGTAAAATACCCACAAAAACCACGGATCTCAACTCTAACCAAGGCTGAAGGAAGCAAGTTGAATGAGACAGAATTTGGCATTTTTGTTTACGAATCAAGTCAAGTTTCAAGAAAAAGAACCTGCAAAAAAAAAAGACAGACAAGAAGAGAGAATAACAGTCTTCTGAAGCCAACTGACGGCGGTAGTAAACGACACGTGACCAGTCGCACTGAATTAAGCAAAGTGATTATTCACAGCACCACAAGAGCTGGACAAGGTGCAAAATCAAGCACTTAGTGTCACCATAGGAGGGATGAAAATCAACAACTATAGTGGAGATGGAGAAGATGGGGAGGACATAAGCACTGAGAGAGTGCAGAGATACAAAAACGCTGATACAAGCAGAAAAGTTCCCCAGCCACCCTATGAAGAACAGATTTGAAAACTTAGCTATGGGACGGTTGAAAAGAAGCAGTTTTATCCACCAGGCCAAACAACTCTGCAGAGAAACCACCGATCTGCCCACAGTTGGTATCCCCCTAACAACTATTCCAGAGCAAACTCCATGGAAAGATGAGCATAGACTATCATTGCAAATCCAGACAAAAGTGAGAGGAGTATTTGATAAAGAAGAACAGAACAGTGTGCAGCGCAGAACAGCCACTCTCAGCTTCCTTGATGAAGAATACCCACAGGACCTCTGGATCCGAGTCTACACAGATGGGTCAGCACAAAATGCTGTTCAAAATGGAGGAGCGGGAGTGTACATAGAATACCAAAATAATACTAGGGACACGGCCAGAGTACCAACAGGAAAGTACTGCCATAACTATGATACTGAAATTGAGGCAATCACGATAGCAACAGAGAAATTACTAAATACCAGCAATGGTACACAACATGTGGTGCTACTGACAGATGCAAAATCAGTACTCAAGGCGCTCCTGTCTGGGAAATTGCCAGTACTAAGGACACTACTTTCTGAACTTAGCAGTCAGCTTTAAGGTCACCATACAGTGGATACCATCCTACTGTGGAGTACCCGGAAACGACAGAGCTGATCGATTGGCTAAGGATGGAGCAAAAGAAGCCTGATGTGACCGCTACATACCACTAAAAGAAAAGAATGGTCAAATCAGTCAGAAAGCCACCAAAATCTGCTCAAGATGACTACCACATTATGGACAGGCCAGAACAAGTCATTATTCTGCACCTCAGAACAGGACACAATAGATTATGCAACCACATGTATACAACATTCAAGATTGGTGAATCAGCCATGTCCACATGTGGATTGGCATCGCAGACAGCAGAGCACATACTCCAAGACTGCCCAAATTTAGGGAGTTCGATCGTGCCGCTACCTGAAGTGAAAACGGAAGTTATATACGGCGCCACCCTGCAATGATCCACCGTGTTGCCCAAAATCGCTATGTATAGACCATGCATTCTTTCGTCATTATTCATTCATTAAAATATCACGTGACAATAACACTGTCATCCTGGGTTTTTCAGGAAAGGTTTGTCTAGTATTCCATGCACAGTGATTGCTTGAAATCATCATGACCTTTTAAATAAATATAATTATTTGGCAAAAAGTAAGTACTTTTATATTTTACAGCTTGTTATCCTAATGTTTTGATATTTTTAGATGGATATTCGAATTATGCACCCATTTTTACATATATTTGGAGAGTTTCATTGACTAAATCGCTTGATGTCATTAAAAAAAAATACCTTTGTGAATGGAACTCCAAGATGGCGCCTGCCGGTCTGAACACTGTTTAACGCTCAAACATGCAATTTAAACTACTAAAGCTAAAAATAATACAAGTTTAAAGATTATTAATAATTTATTTGTATACTTGTACTACATTTTATCATTTAACATGATGGAACATATTGATAAAGTCAGATTTCATATTCGTCAATAACCTATCTGAGACAATCTCGGCACAGATCGGAAGGGACACCCTTTTTTTTTTTGTTTACTAAAATCGGGGAAATCACCTCAATTTTTATACAGATTTTTTTTTTTGGGGGGGGGGGGGGGGGGGTAATTACTCCGCTGAGAATTGACATACAGGCATCATTTAGGTACCATTAGATTTGGTTTTTCAAGTGCAACCTATCTGTGGCGGTCTCATTAGTAAATACTCAAATTGAAAATCACGATGGGACACTACTTGTACTATGTTTTAATCATTTAACATGACGGAACATATCTTTGAAGTCAGTTGTCATATCCGTTTGAGACCATCTCGCACGCACAGACCAGTGGTGGAAGTAATGGACACACTGAAGAGTTCCAAAAACGTATGAGGAACATGAGAAATCGTAACTCGTTTGACCTTCACAAAAAAAAAATGTGACTAGCTTCACTTAGGATTGACATACAGGCATCATTGAGGTACCATTATATTTTGTTTTTCAAGGTCTATCTACTGTGGTGGTCTCATTAGTAAATACTGAAATACTCAAACTGAAAATCATGATGAACCTGCTACAAATTACATGTCTAGGCAAACCTTTTGGCCTAGGGAATCGCCAGTGGAAGATAAACTCTAGGGAGAAGCTATACACAAAATTTTGTGGCTGGTCATGTGATTATTCGGCACAAAATTTTGTGAATAGTACGAGCCGCTATTCACAAAAATTTAAAGAAGATTCTATTATTCTCTCTTCTCGTCTGTCTTTTATTTTTTTTTGCAAGTTCTCTTTCTTCAGACCTCACAAAGACAATATATGTCGACAAGGACACACTCTACGTAAAGTGATATTTTATTTGGCAAATAAACTTCACGTTAAACAAAGACATCTATTGGATTCATTCGAGACTCGATCACTCCGTTGTTGCCTGGGGGATGCGCCCCCCTGCAGCTACCGCAGATCCATAGAGAACACTTTATTTAGATGCTTTGAGTTTCTCAGTTCTATATTTTAGTTCCTAAAACAAGAAACTAGAAAGTCGCTTAGAAGCCCTGGAGATGTGGATATACAGACGAATAGGTCGTATTTCATGGAAACAAAAACAATCAAATGCAGAGGTCCTAGAAAAACTGGGAATGGAGAGAGAGAGAGAGAGAGAGAGAGAGAGAGAGAGAGAGAGAGAGAGAGAGAGAGAGAGAGAGAGAGAGAGAGAGAGAGAGAGTTGCCGGAAGAAATAAAGAGGAGGCAAGTGAAATATTTCGGCCATGTTAATGTTAAAAAACATGATACTCTTATAAAAACCATACTGGAGGGCAAGGTTGAGGGCAAGCGAGCAAGAGTAGACAACGATACAAGTGAGAAGATAACATCAAGAGATGGATGAACATCAGCCTGACAGAATGTACAGCCAAGGCGAGAGACAGACAGTGTTGGAGATCCAATGCAGCCAACCTTCATTGTGGAGACAGCACCTGATTGACTGATTAAAAATTTAAAAATTTAAAACAAAAAAATTGATAGCGGTGAGTCGAACCCCAGTCTCCCGCGCGACAGGCAGAGATACTAACCACTACACTACCAAGAACACAATGATAGTTCCACAAACATTAATTATGTAGCGGAGTGACTATACACAAAATTTTGTGAGTAGTACGAGCCGCTATACACAAAATTTTGTGACTGGTCACGTGATTATTCGGCTAGTCACATGATGTCTACTTCCTTTTGACTACATAATTAATGTTTGTAGATCTATCGTTGTGTTCTCGGTTGTGTAGTGTTTAGTATCTCCGCCTGTCGCATGGGAGACTGGGGTTCGGTCCCCGCTAGCAGTTTTTTTATTTTTAATCAGTCAATCAGGTGCCGTCTCCACAATGAAGGTTGGCTGCAATTGGATCTCCAACACTGTCTGTCTCTCGCCTTGGACTGTACATTCTATCAGGCTGATGTTCATCCATATCTTGATGTTATCTTCCCACTTGTATCGTTGTCTACCTCTTGCTCGCTTGCCCTCAACCTTGCCCTCCAGTATGGTTTTTATAAGAGTATCATGTCTTTTAACA
Source organism: Cepaea nemoralis (assembly GCA_014155875.1). Lineage (NCBI taxonomy): Eukaryota > Metazoa > Mollusca > Gastropoda > Stylommatophora > Helicidae > Cepaea > Cepaea nemoralis. Next base: position 102,774 of record JACEFZ010001617.1, on the reverse strand, counting down.
ATAACATGGCCTAAATATTTCACTTGCCTCCTCTTTATTTCTTCCGTCAACTCTGTCTCTCTCTCTTTTCATTCCCAGTTTTTCTAGAACCTCTGCATTTGATTGTTTTGTTTCCATGAAATACGACATACTCGTCTGTATATCCACATCTTCAGGGCTTCTAAGCGACTTTCTAGTTGCTTGTTTTAGGAACTAAATCCCCCAGGCAACGATGGAGTGATTGAGTCTCGGATGAATCCAATAGATGTCTTTGTTTAACGTGAATTTTATTTGCCAAATAAAATATCACTGTACGTAGAGTGTGTCCTTGTCGACAAATATTGTCTTTGTGAGGTTTGAAGAAAAACAACTTGCAAAAAAAAAAAAAAAAACAGACAGACAAGAAGAGAGAATAATAGTCTTCTTCAAATTTCTGTGAATAGCGGCTCAGACTATACACAAAGTTTTGTGTATAGCTTCTCCCATTATGTAGTCAAAAGGAAGTAGACATCACGTGACCAGCCGAATAATCACGTGACCAGTCACAAATTTGTGTGTATAGCGGCACAAAATTTTGTGTATTGTCACTCCGTAAACTCTAATTCTATGGACCACTGAGTAAACTAAAAAAAAAAGACAGTTAAATTCATACAAGAGACAACATTGAAGTTATAGACATTTCAAGCGAACGAAAGAAGAAGGAAAAAAAAAACAAAACAATTATTCACGGTGCACTGGGAATAAACTCTCCCATAGTTTCAAATTGAAATGAAAACAGAAATCATGTACGGAAATCGTTATAGCCATGACTCACCGGGTCTCCCAGTTCGGCTAGTTCAGACCATGCATTCTTTCGACGTCATTCATTATTCAAATCTCACGTGGACAATATCACACGTCATCGGGGTTTTCCCGGAAAGGTTTGGCTTAATATTCCGTGCATGGCGATGTGTTGAAATCATGGTGAACTTTTATATAAACAAAGAATATATTTTATACATTACCGTAATTAATTTTTTTTTGCATTGGTAAATGATCTATTTAAATTTTAGATGGATTTTCAAATTCCCCATCCAAATTACATACATTTGGAAAGTTTCATCTCAATATATGCATTACTCTTGATGAAAACACACTTTTCTGCGAGGATGTGTTTTGTTCTCTTGGGCTTATTGATCGGATGGGCATGTACACTTGTAACATTATTCTGGCGCTGGTAATAGATACTATTTAAATTTTGGATGGATTTTCAAACTTTCCATCAAAATTTACACTACATTTGTGAAAGTTTCATCTCAAAATATCGCATTACTTGTGGATGAAAAAGAATATTTTCGCCGAAGCGTGTTTTGTGAATGGGTAAACACCTGGCATGCGTCATGGTGACTGCGCATGCGCGAATCGATCGGCTATGGCATGTACTCTTTCACTTTTCAACACACAAAACATGCGATTTGACCTACAAAAGTTAAAGAGAACACAAGTTTAAAGATTATTAATATAATTTATTTGTATACTTGTACTATTGTTAATCATTTAACATGACGGAACATATTTTTTGAAGTCAGTTTTCGTAATCCGCCTATGACCCGTGTTGGTTGAGACCAACCCTCGCGCGCGGAGAAAAATGAAAACGGCAGATTGGACCGTAAATAACTTTTTTCTGACGCTTCAATAGAAATCCATCAATTGTAGATGGGTCTTCGAATTCTGCAACAAATTTTTCAGAAATTGGAAAGATTCATCGCTAAACTTGCTTTAATTGTGGTTGAAAAACAGGCGAAAATGTTACGATCATAAAACTCAAAACAGCGGCTTTACTTTATAAATATCTTTGCAGAACAACCATTGTCTTCTCGCTAGCGTAAGTCGTAAGCAGCCCGCCTGTCACACGGGAGTTCGGGGTTCATTCAACGACTGGGCATGTATTTTTTTTTTTTTTTTTTTTTAATTTTTCACAAAATTATTAGGTGATATAATAGAAACTATTAAACATTGCGAAGTAAAATATTATATAGAACTAAGAAACTGGAAGTTTGTGAATAAAGTGTGCTCTGTGGATCTATGTGAGCTGCTGACTGCCGGGGAGCAAGCAGCGGAATTATCGCGTATCGGAATCTATGAATCCAATAGATGTCTTTGTTTAATGTGAATTTTACTGCGTATAAAATATCGCCCCGGAATCAGCAAGTTTTCATCGCTAAACTTGCTCGAATTGTGGTGAAAGACAGATTTTCTGCGAAGATGTGACTTTGTGAATTGGAAACCCACGGGTCATGACGGCCACCGCATATGATATCGATTGTGATTTCGCTAGACTTTTCAACACATAAAACGAGTGTGATTGACCTACAAAGTTAAATAGAACACAAGTTTAAAGTATTACTTAATAATTAATTTGTATACTTGTACTAATTTGTAATCATTTAACATGATCGAAAATGCAACTTGATAATATTTAATACAAATTAATTAATCATGTAACCGGCCGCTTTAATAAGTCGAAAATAGTAATATAATGTTCTTGTCATAAACTGACCATCAACAAACTGAGAGGATACCGCTGTTGGGAAGACAAATTTTGAAATACACAACACTCACCAAAAAGACGCCATCTTCTCCACCAACATGCCATTACTGCGGAAGTTAATACAAAACTAGGATTGACTTTCAACGATCGAATGTAATCGTTTTCATTCAGAGCCACATCTGCTAATTAAATTCAAGGAATAAGACTGCCTATTTCTTTGTAAGTGATAAGTTGTCTTTTTGACTTTAACTCCCTCAAAATGTCCAGATTGTCCATTTTGGCTTCTCACGGAATTTTCAGCATTCTTCTATAAAAGTTTAACTTCAACCCACTCTTTTTCACGATTGATGGTCTCCAGATCACACACCTGAGATAGTTGTGCCTGTGCCATCCAGGACCTGCGTCATCTTAATCTATGACCCTTAACCATATCCATTCCGATTCCGATTCCGATTTGTAGAAAAAAAGAAACTTTCCACCTCGTTCAACCCGTCTTAATGACGTTGGTTATAGTTGTGGTGTTTCATAGTGCGGTATAGGTTTTCTGGTCTTTTGTGCGTTGGACAGCTTCTATTTCTGCATGTCTGTCCGAGATCCTCTTTTTGCCATCCTTTTTGCTTCTGTCGTTTTGCTGGTGTGTCTGCTGTCATTGTCGGTTTGCCCATCCCTCTCGTTTGGTGTTTTCTTGTCCGGGGCTGACGCTGGGGGGTGGGGCGGGGCTGTCTTTTATCATCTGCTTTCTTGTGCTTGCCCTGAGGGTGGGCGCCTGTTATCGTCTGGGCTTATTTTCTTGGGTCTTTGTTCAGCGGTTTTTTGTCAAGTGTAGGGGTCGGATTGTATCATCTCTCTTGTCCATCGTTGGGGAGGTTTCCTTCCGTCTCCTCTTGTCCCACTCCGGAGGGGTTTCCTGCACGTCCCTCTTATCCATCTTCAGGGAAGTTTCCCATCGTCTTCTCCATCGTTGGGGCAATTTCCACCCTTCTCCTTGTCTCCCCCGTCGGAGAGGGTCGTTTCGTCTCTCTATTGTCCACTATTTGAGCGTTTTAACGCACCCCTATATATTTCCTATTGTCTGGTTTTCGTGTGGTCGAGTTTTTCCTCACTGTATTTATATTTTGCTGTTGGCTTTATTTTATGTTGGTTATATTTCTTTCCCTGTTCTTGCAATGAATTGTTTTGTAAGCTTTTGTATTTCTTTGTCGCCTTCCACCTGTAGGCATTCCTTCATCGTCATCGTAGTGTTTCTTGTTTGGAAGTATTCTACTAGGTCCCTGCGTTCCTGGGCATAGGCTGTGCACGATAGTAGGTAGTGTTCTATGGTGTTTTCCTCCCGGCAATCAATGCAATGTGGTCGGGTGATTTTATCTTTCCATTTCCCGATTCTCAATCTCCAGTTTCTTGTACGTGGTATTTTTGTGTTGTCTTTCACTTGACTTTTCATACTTGGCTCTCTGAGCATGTGGTAAGCGTGTCGTCCTTTATTGCTGTCTCTCCATTGTTGTTTCCATTTGTCGATTACTTGTTGTTTGATAATGCTTTTTGGCTCCAGAATGCCGAGTCCTGTGTTTACGATGTTCTGGCTGCTTGTCCCGCGTTTTGCGGCCCTGTCTGCCCTCTCGTTGCCAGTTATCCCTCTGTGTGCTGGTATCCATGTAATTGTGACTGGCATCCCATACTTTTTAGTTTTGTTGTTAGTGTTAGTATTTTCTCTTTCAGGTCTTGTCTGTTCACTTTAGAATGGTTGCCTAGCGCTTGTACTGCAGATAGTGAGTCCGTCAGTATGGTTAGTTTTATTGGGGGGTTCTCTGTTGCTATTTCTAGTCCTTTCATAATACCTACTAGTTCTGCCGTGTATACCGATGCATTGTCTGTTATTTTGTACTCCTTTTGGATGTTCCGGTATGGTACTACTACTCCTGCCCCTACCTCCCCATTCTCGTTCTTTGATCCGTCTGTGTATATAGTGAGGTTGTCAGTGCTTATTTGTCTTATGTATTCCTCCGCTATGTCTTTGGCTTCCCTGTCCTCTGTTGATTTATTAATTATGCTCGCGAATGTCGTATCCGTAAATGGTAGTTCTAGCTCCCATTGGGGTGTTGTTTGTCTGTGAACTTTTGTTCGTGCCAGTGCCCTGGCTAGTTTCTCGTTCGCGTTCATCTCTTGTGCAGCTGTCCATCCTGCTGGTGTTTGCGTCTTTTGTATGGGTATTCCGGGGGGGTACGGGGTGTCAGGCATTGGTAGCACCTTTGGTAAGGATGGCTCTCATGTCCTTTCAGGACCCATCCCCCACTGGTCCAAGTCTGACACCCAGCTCGTGCCTGTGGCTCCTAGTAGCTGTCAGCATGCGACAGCGGCCACCCCCCGGGCAACAGCTGTGAGAGGCTGGCTAAACCAGGCATGGGTATCCGATTTGGTGTCAAACCAAGAGGTAAACTAGGGTATGTCTACCCAGCATGTGAAGACAGGATTCGGCAGACTGCGCGGAAGAAATCATTCCTGATTCAACGGGCAAGACGGCGTTTACCTGCAAAGCGTTGTGGAACGTAATGAGCACGGCAAGGCACGTAGAGCGCCCTGGTCATCCACTGCACCTGTATTCGTCTCCAATCGTCTCGACTTGTCTTGCCACTGGACTCAGATGGACTCAGGCGAGAGAGTGAGGTCGACGAATTGCGCAACTCTTCCTCACTTTAATCCAAGTCATCGCGCAAGTCATTCTTCATCCAACGTCACATATCACCTTCAAGCCCTGTGGCGATGGGCGAGCGGCAAATCGGCAGGCGTGGGTACGCTGGCAGCCGTAGTCGCAGACCTGCACACAGGCGGCTCAGACCATATGGTCGTCTTCTACTGACCGGAGCAGCAGTGGGATTCGGCAGCCCCCTGAGCGACTGAGCAGCCCTCTATAGGAACACACTGCTCACCTCCATAGCATGAGGAAGGGGCTAGAAAAGGTGCCCTAAACATTGTCTGCTTCATCACTACCTAACCAGCTAGCCGCGGTTGGTGGGTACCCTAAACTGCGGTCGACATACAAAGAAAGATAAAACAAGCAAAGCTAAAAGAGTAAACCATATTCCCTTAACAATTGGAACTTGGAATGTACGCACCCTACTTGACAGAGACGGCGCGTCAGGTCCAGAGAGACGAACAGCACTGATTGGGAGAGAGCTGGGCAGGTACAACATCGACATTGCAGCCTTGAGCGAGACACGACTTGCAGAAGAAGGCCAAATCTGTGAAATTGGTGCCGGCTACACATTTTTCTGGAGTGGAAGGAAAAGCGAGGAAAGACGCCAATCCGGTGTGGGATTTGCCATTAAGTCGGCCCTGGTCGGCAAATTAGCTGGATTTCCAAAGGCTGTAAACGACAGGCTCATGACCATGAAGTTGCCTCTGCTGAATGGAAGGAAGCACGCAACCATTGTGAGTGTCTACGCACCAACTATGACCAACGAAGATGATGTCAAGAATAAGTTCTATGAGGACCTGCACAATGTATTAACATCTGTTCCCAAAGGAGACAAACTTATACTCCTTGGGGATTTCAATGCCAGAGTAGGCACGGACACCACCTCTTGGAGTGGCATTATTGGAAAGCATGGAGTCGGAAATTGTAACACCAATGGACTCCGCCTCCTTCAGACATGTGCCGAACATGATCTCCTGATTACGAACACAATTTTCCGTCTCCCCATGAGAAATAGGACATCGTGGATGCACCCTCGCTCGAAACACTGGCACCTCATTGACTATGTAATCGTCAGGAGGAGTGACAGACAAGACGTTCGAGTGACAAAATCCATGTGTGGTGCCGAATGTTGGACAGACCATCGTCTCATTGTCTCGAAAATGAACATCCACATCAGGCCACCACGGCGTCCTCAAGGGGCAAAAATGCAAACAAAGCTAAATGTCACCCGCCTAAACAGCAAGAAAAATGCAGCAGTCGTTTGAAAATATGCTGGAAGACCGCCTCAAGCCCAATGCTGAAGCAAAACAGGATACAGAAACAGAATGGAGAGCCCTAAAGGACACGATTTACAACACTGCTATGGAAATCCTGGGTCCAGCCCCCCGAAAGCATAAAGACTGGTTTGATGAAAATTCCGAAGACATCAACCAATTGCTGGCCGAGAAACATCTTCTCCTCAAGGCACATTTGAATGACCCAAAGTCAACATCAAAAAAAAAGATGCTTTCAAGAACATTCAGAGAGTAGTGCAGCAGAAACTTCGGCACATGCGGGACTCCTGGCTGAGCAGCAAAGCTGATGAAATTCAGGGCTTTGCTGACAGACACGATATGAAAAACTTCTACGACTCACTGAAAGCGGTCTATGGTCCTTCATCACCAGGCATAGTTCCCCTCCTCAGTGCAGACGGGGGAACATTGGTCATCGATAAGAAAGAAATCCTCCAACGCTGGGCAGAGCATTTCAGCAAAATCTTAAATGCAACTTCCTTCTTCGATGATGAAACCATCAATTGCCTTCCTCAAGTTCCCACCAATGAGACTCTTGATGACCTGCCAACCATAGTGGAAATAAACAAAGCCATCCAGCAACTCTCCAGCGGCAAGGCACCTGGTCCTGACTCCATCCCAGCAGAGATATACAAGGCAGGTGGGCCGGTCCTAACAGAGCAGCTTCACCGAGTCTTCACAAACATATGGATGAACGAGACCATGCCACAAGATTTTAAGGACGCGTCAATAGTCCACCTTTACAAACGTAAAGGAAACCGCCAATCCTGTGACAACCACCGAGGCATCTCCTTGCTTTCAATTGCAGGGAAGATACTCGCCAGAATTCTTCTCAATCGCCTCACAGCCCATCTCGATCAAGGTCTTCTTCCTGAGAGTCAATGTGGCTTCAGAAAAGAACGTGGAACTGTTGACATGATTTTCGCTGCAAGGCAGCTGCAAGAGAAATGTCAGGAACAGAACTGCGAAATGTTCTCCACTTTCATTGACCTTACCAAGGCTTTTGATACAGTCAGCAGAGAAGGACTGTGGAAGATTATGGCAAAATATGGCTGTCCACGAAAGTTTGTCCAAATAGTGCGGCTATTTCATGACGGCATGCAGGCAAGAGTACAGGAAAATGGTGAGCTGTCTGAACCCTTTCCTGTCACCAATGGAGTGAAGCAAGGATGTGTCCTGGCACCAACACTGTTCAGCCTCATGTTTTCAGCCATGTTGATGAATGCCTTCGAGAACGACGACATTGGAATAGACATCAACTACCGTATGGATGGAAAGTTATTCAATCTCAGAAGGCTGAAAGCTAAAACCAAAATTAACAGTGGCACCGTCAGAGAGCTCCTGTTTGCTGATGATTGCGCTCTATTCGCCAACTCAGAGGCGGACATGCAACATAATGTTTCAGCTTTCTCACATGCCTGTGCCAACTTTGGGCTCAATATCAACTTGGAGAAGACTGTAGTTATGTACCAGCCAGCTCCAGGGAATAATCACACTGTGCCGAATATCAAAGTGAATGATCATAGACTAAGTGTTGTGGACAAATTTACCTATCTTGGCAGCACCGTGTCACAAGCTGCCACAATCGATGACGAAGTGAATGCAAGAATCTCCAAGGCCAGTGCAGCCTTTGGCAGACTGTACAAGAATGTATGGGACAGAACTGAAATAAGCCTGCAAACAAAGCTAAAAGTCTACAAAGCAGTTGTATTATCCACACTGCTATATGCTTGTGAAACCTGGACTGTTTATCAGCGACACGCTAGGAAATTAAACCACTTCCACACAGTCTGCCTAAGGAAGCTACTGAAGATTAAATGGCAAGACAAGATTCCAGACACTGAAGTCCTAGAAAGAGCATCCATACCCAGTATCCACACTCTACTGATGAAGAATCAGATTCGCTGGGCTGGTCACTTGACTCGCATGCCAGATCACAGGCTCCCTAAACGAATTTTTTACAGCGAACTGCGTTGTGGTAAACGCTCCCAAGGTGGCCAGAGGAAACGTTTTAAAGACACTCTGAAAATTTCACTGAATGCTTTTGGAATTCATCATGACACCTGGGAGGCTGCAGCCAGAGACCGAAATTCGTGGCGTGCATCATTGCGCAAAGGTGCAGTCATATGTGAGGCAACCAGGACTGCAAGAGCTGTGAAGAAAAGGCAGGACAGAAAAACCACTGCAGGAAATCCTCCTCCAGAAACGTCAAGCATTCTTTGTCCACATTGTCAAAGAACATTTCGAGCCAAAATAGGCCTTATCAGCCATCTTAGAACCCACGGCTCCACACCTTCAACCCCACTGGATGAAATGAATGGTCATCATCATTCTTGATGGACAAACAACAACATGGGTATTCCTCCCTATTTGCTTCTGTTTTCTTCGAATGCACTGAACGCGGGGTGTCTTGAATCCTTCGCAGCCTTTATCCAGTAGTTGTACACTAATTGCTTTCTTCTCAGTTGTAGTGGAAGTACTCCTAGTGCTACCTCTAGGGCTTCCCTTGGTGTTTGCTTGCCTGTTCCTAGGATAATACCCAGCGCTTGGTTCTGTATTGAGTCCAGTCTTCGTTTTTTGTGTTCCGGTGCAGCGTCGCCTACTATGCTTCCGTATTATATTCTTCCTCTGATCAGAGATTTGTATAGCATTAGCATCGTTTTTGTAACATATCCATGGATTCGGGCAGGGGGTAATCCCTATCTGTAGCAACTCTCAGGTACCATTTGGCCTGAAGGACCCTATGGCTATCCGTCATTGTAGGTAGCGCCAGGATATCCATCCATCCATCATGTGCCATGCCGATAAGTGTGGGCGGCCATGTACTGCCATGTCACTCAATCACAAGAGTCGTGGATAAGCACTGTGTTCCTGTCTCGACCATGCCACATGGCCAAGCCATCCAGGTATTTACTTCCCGGTCTTCCCCTTTGTCTCTTCCCTTCGATCGTGCCAGTTGTCACCAAGTTCTCTAATTCATTTCTTCTCATAACATGCCCAAAAATGGTTGACTGTCTACGTCTAACTAATGACTCTAATCAGTTTACGGTCTTCATTTGTTTCTTGAAGAACTTGTTCATTTGTTTTTCTGTCTGTCCATGGTATTCTTTGCATTTTCCTCAGAAACCACATTTCCACAGCCATCAGCTGTTTTTCAGCTTGACTGCTTATTGTCCACGCTTCACATCCATACAAAAGTATAGGTTCTATGTAGCACTTCAACACTCTTTTTCTCGTTTCAATTGATATCTTTTTTTGGTCAGTATGCTTTTCATCTTGCAAAAGGCTACCTTCGCAATGGCAATTCTTGTTCTAATCTCTTCAAGGCATCTCCCATCAGATGTTACGACTGTGCCGAGATAACAGTATCGATTCACTTGCTTAAGAATATGCCCATTTACTCGTATATCACATTGTGGTATTTCCTTCTTCCTAGTGACGACCATAATCTGTATCTTCTTAATATTCAGTTCTAACCCTAGTTGTTCACTGTGTGTAACAATCGCATCTACTAAATTTTGCAGGTCCTGTTCATTGTCTGCAATAAAGACTGTATCATCTGCATATCTAATGTTATTGATGTATCGTCCCCCAATGTTGATTCCTTCCATATCTTCTATATTTCTGAAAATATCTTCACTGTACAGGGAAAAAGGATCTGGAGACATTACACATCCCTGTCTCACACCTCTTTTAATAGGATGATATTGACCTACATTGTTATCAATTCTGATGGCAGCTTGGTGTTTCCAATATATGTTTTTTTTTTACAAGACTAAGGTCTTTTCCATCAATTTGTAGATCTTTAAGCATCCTTATCATGTTGACGTGTCTCACTTTATCGAAAGCCTGTGTGTAGTCAATAAAGCAAAGATATAGATCTTTGTTTATTTCTATAGAACATTCAATTACTGTTCTCAGTATATACACAGCATTTACTGTGCCCTTGCCTTCAACAAACCCACATTGTTCTCTTATTTCGGGTTGTATTTTCTTCCTGACATGATAAGGCATGATAATTATGCATGATAATTATCAGCAAAATCTTCGTGATGTGGCTCATTATACTAATTGTTTGATGTTGATCGCATTCCAAGGCTCCTGATTTCTTCGGGTCAGCAATAAATATAGAATTACATAATTCAGGAGGTCTATTCCATATTATTCTAAGGCATTGATCATTTCTATTGTGATGTTATCTGTACCCGGGGTCTTGCCAGTTTTCATATGTTAAAAGCATTCTGAACTTCCATCTTCTTCATCGCCAGGATTTGCCTCATGCATATAACTTGTGTGTCCTTTGTGCACCCCAGGATTGCCCGGATTGCAGCACTCTGTATGTGCTCCAACCTTTCCAGCTTGCTCTTTGGTAGTGTCAGCAGCCCCAAACCATACTCAATGACAGAAATTATTAACTGCTGAAAGAGCCTGTAAAGCATCCTCTGATCTACCCCGGTTGCTGCCATCGCCCTCAATGCATTAAGTCCCTTACCAGCCTTCATCACCAAAGCTTCCACATGATCCTTAAAAGACAAACACCTGTCAAAGGTGATACCCAAGTACTTCAATTTATTCTCTATACTAAGAGGACTTTCATTCAACCTGGGACATCTGCCTTGACAATTCGGTTATCCGGGGATTATCACACAACCGATGCCTAGTCTGGGTTTAGAACGGCCCCTGCGTCCCTGCACCACTCTACCATCTTGTTTACTGCCACCTGTAAGTCTTTCATCAAACTGGCCCTGTCTCTGTTCTGCCTGTACACCATCACATCATCTTCAAATGTCAAGACTCTACCCACACCTGGTGTCTCACCCAATATGCTGCACGTGGCCTAAAGAAGGAATTAAAACTCCCAAACATAAACACGTAAGTGTAAAATATAGAAGTTAAAAAAATTTCAACCAAAACGCATTTTTACAGGACTTGCTCATTTCACCTCTAGACAATGTTTATCAGCTTCCTGACCCGGATGATGCTCTGGAATTCTGGATGAAAACCTTTATTGATGTTTTTGACAGACATGTGCCAATCAAGGAAGTTCGAGTCAAATACCACGTCAAACCACCTTGGATCACCCAGGAAATACTTGAACCAATGAGAGTTAGAGATAAAGCGCATAAAAAGCGGGATCTCAGCACATACCGTACTCTTAGAAACAAAGTTCAATATACAATACGACGGGAAAAGAAAACTTACTTTAAGAACTTAGTAATGGATAAAACACATCGTAAGGATATACGGAAGGCAATTAACACCTTGACAAATAAGTATAACTTCCGAAATTCTTTACCACCCAATCATATTACATGCGACCAATTCAGTAATTTTTTCAATCTGACATAGACCAGTTGAAGGCTTCAATACCTAATTCTCCTTGCAACTTATCTTTACTGACATCGTTTTGCGAGAGTAGATGCTCCCGTGATATTCTTTCCGACATACCGCATACAATCACTGAAGTATTCACTTACCTCAAAAAAAAAAAAAAAAAAAAAAAAAAAAAAAAAACCTCATCTAGGTTAGATGGAATCAGCAACTGGATTCTCCATTGTGCTGCGACAGTCATCTGTATATCACTAACCTATGTATATAATCAGTGTCTCACCAAGGGCCACTTTCCATCAGCTCTCAAAATCGCTAAAGTGTACCCTCTTCTTAAATCTGGTTCATTGGACAATGGTCTCCCGAACAATTACAGACCTATTTCCTTACTATCATCACTATCTAAACCACTAGAAAAACACATCCATAAAGTAACATTATAGTATTTAGTTAGCAACAAGCTTATTGTTGACAGTCAATCAGGGTTTCGACCAAAATATTCTTGCCATACGGCCCTAACAAACATGATAGAAAATTGGCACCAGAATATAAACAACAACAGTCTATGTAGAACTGTGTTTATTGATTTCAGTAAAGCATTTGATATGATAGACAATTATCGAATACGTTGAGATTGATGGCTCAACCCCAAAGAGATAAAGGATGCAAAATCCTTTTTCCCATGTGATCCTGCCCGTTTAATTAATTTAGCTGTACTGACTTAATTGTTTGAGACCAGAAATAGAGTTTTAGAGAACCAAGGAATACCTTCAGGAAATAACTGCAAAAGTTGTATTCCCTTTTATACCCAAAATATCCTTTCAGTGGTTCCTTGCCTCTCCTCTACCAACTAATTAATTCTATCTAGGGTAGTTTAAAACAACTTGACTATGACAAGTAAAATACAATCAATACATGACATGGCCTAATTTTTTTAATGATTTAATAAACACAAACATGGATTTTTGAAAATTGCATCCAAAATTACAATTTCCTGTCATAAAATAAGGACATATACATATACAGTAAATATACAGAATTGATGTGCCAGTTATAATTGGTGTAATAACAGCTATAATTTTCCCAGTGGCGTGTACTGCTAATCTTTTACTGGCCTGGATGATCTGAAAAAAAAGAACTGTCTACACTCAGAATTCTCCACTTCCAGCTTTGGGAATCCCTCTGGCTATCAATTAATTGCTGTATGTTCTGTAGTCTTAGTGTTCCAGGTCTAGTAGAACATAAGTTGGCTCTTGGTTTTACTTTCCATTGTTTGGCAGGTAAATGTTTAAATAAAGATTACCTCTCCTATGAGACAAATGGAATGGTTGCAGGTAGATAAGTTTCTGCGCTACTCTATCAAGGGCATCACTCAACCATGTGCTTACTCAACAGGTGCTGCATTCAATCTTCACCAAGTCAGGTCTGGATTTACAGGAATAAGATCACTACCTGAAATTCCATCAATCACATAATTCTAATGATATCGTAAATATGACATTAGAAATGAAATGTAAAAGCCTAAGAACATAACAAGTGAAAACAATAAAAGGAATCTTGTTCTTAGAGAAAATAAACATAGAAGAAAGATAGTCTTGGTGTTCTCAATTAGTTATCACCAACATAGTTGTTTGCTCTCACTCCAATCTTCCACTATCAGGTGTTCAAGGTTTAACTAGCAGATGTGCAGTTTCATCTTCACTTATGCCTGTCCTCAGGTCTATAGTATAGTTTAAGTAATACCTTGAATGATTTGGAATTTGACAATTATATTGACCATTCTCTTCTTCATCTTTTTCTATTCAGGAAAGGGGTCTCATACATTAAAGACTTTTAAAAATCAGTCCCGTTGTAATGAATGTTTGTTTATAAACAATATAAGCACATTATAGTATCAGTCTTGTATAGCATTCAGGTGTATTCTTCTTCATTAAATCTTCAAGTAAGGAGATTTCTTCCATTCTCATGGATGTAATATTTATTATTATCATCAACACCATCATGTTTCCTTAATCATTGTAATTACAATCAGTATCACTATTATCATGCTTATGACATTAGAAATCATTACATCATTCTAACATTATCATCATAATCATTATTACATCATTTTCAATACATTACAGTCATCATCATCATCTTTGTAGTACATCATTATCAGTACACTAGACCATATGTGTTAACAGTAGGGACATGAACTACAAAGTGGAATTATGCTTAAATTACACACACAGATGCTGTAATATGCATAATGGATGGCATGGTTTGTGTCGTGCTTAGCGCACAAAACTAGATGATTGTAGCATGAATGATATTTTATACAAAGTGTCGTTATGCGCCGGAGTGTACTAAATTATTATTTAGTTTATGGGTTATGCCGAACCATTTCTTTGGTAATAGTCATGGCATTTCACATCAAATTGCCGGCTATCCTGAAATTGATTGTTGGCCTATACTCCCTCTCTCTCAGCCTGTAACTTCACTCACTCACTCAAATTCCTCATGTATCAGTCAACATATCCATCTTTGCATGTGAGGTCAATTCACTCATCTTAGACATCATTCATATGCATGGATGATAATTTCACTCAGTCTATAGACACATTCATATTGGTATGGGTGATCATATAGGAATCATTCCTCACACATCCTTCATACTGGTATGTAAAGTGGGTACTTATGTGATTTCCCAATAACAACATAAATGTTAACACCATTGACATCACAATGCGATCTCACCCATTCATCGAGACACAATCATATCTGTATGGATGACAATCATGCCTATGTAGGTGCTTTACACAGAATACATTCACAGATTCAACCAGAATGACATTACAAGGGAATCTCATCCTTCAACCTAACTTATACTATTTCCTGGATATTTAGTCATGCATGCTGATGGGTTTTATAAAATGATACATTCACATATGTTTAACAATGATGAACCTACACATTACACAAACATGCTCTTCAATGACATAGACATGTGATCATTAGGCACACTTATGAAATTCACCCAGGAGTTAGCAACAGGAAATCCAGGAGTCATCACATGCCCTCATCAAATTCATACAATGTAGGTGACATATCCAATTCACACTCAGGCATTATTAATTAAAATACTTCTTGCATGGCGGTTGGTTACGAACTATTATGTGGCACAAATATTATTATTCCCCATGGTTAACAGCCCTGTCTATATATTTGCCTTACCCCATGTGTGCTGTACCATCACACAAATTATGATACCTATAGAACTCTTTTTGGTTCTCATGTGTTCATGAATTATAAGAAAACTATTTGTTTGTCCATGTGCTCATGTCAAAAAGTAAATCTACTGACTAATGTGCTCAATCTACTTGACTATACACATTCCACTAATTTCTCTATCAGTGCTGGCACAGGTAAACTAGTTTTAAATCTTACCAGTGGGCACATGTAGCCTATGTACTTACCACTACTAAGAATTCTGAGTTTCCTTAAGTCTTAAGTTACTCTAATTCATTTTAGATTGAGTTTCATGTTTAAGAAATAAAGTTTACAACATGTGTCTAATGTTTATACATTAACTAAGTTGTTTCGCTGGGAGAAAATAAACTCACTATGGTTATTCTTAATGTACAGTTTATATATAAACTATAACAATTAACTATAATATAATTAACTTCTTAAGAACTCACCACATGTTCAACAAGTCGACTTACCAACTCTTCTTCTAGGAAAAAGTCTCACACTTAATCTAAGATTTAAAATAAATTATATTCACCTCATCCAAACAGGACGACTTCCAACACTTCAGCGACAGGTTTCAGATTTTTTCCAATGCGATGTCGTGGGCTGATGTTTGTCTTCATCTATTTAACTTATACTAAATTATTTTTGGTAAGTTGATTTTGAACAGACTATCACTCCCTTTGCTCATTGAATCTCCCTGCCTCGTGTGTGTGTGTGGGTTGGTGAAAAACAGGATGTGTTCCGGTCATTCACTGCTATTTATACGATGCCTTTCCCGGTTCACTTTTTCATTGCCAATGGGTATATTAAATCTTGGATCGTACATTTGTGGAACGAACAATTCGGTTGCGGTGAACTACGATTTCGTCGTCCTGGAAATATTTACCGCACGTTACGTTTGTGAAAATGTAATATATCACAACCATGTTATTTTAATTAAAACAACTTGAGACAATGAAAATTGGACCTAATGTAGTCGCTCTAATAACATCTTTTCTATCAAACAGAAAGAAAATAGTATCACATAATAAGTCTGTCTCAAACCACTACCTTCAATATTGGAGTACCGCAAGGCTCTATTCTTGGCCCTCTATTATGTGCCATATATATTAAATATCTACCTTTGCATCTTTCGTCGTCCTGCGATCTATTTGCAGACGATTGTACAGTGTATTCAAACGCTGAAAACTGTATTTTGCTGGAGTCGTCTTTGCAACAAGAATTAAATAATGTAGTTAGGTGGAGCTATGCAAATCGTATGCAAATTAACATCACTAAAACAAAATCAATGTTATTAACAACCAGACAACGACTTCAAACTCTAAACTCACACACATCACTTCAACTTCACATCGATAACATGCCATTAAAAAGTGTAATTGAGCACAAATCATTAGGCCTAATCATTGATAGAAACCTAACCTTTAATTCCCACGTTCAAGCGCTCACTAAACAAACAGCGAAATAAGTCTACCAACTCGCCAAAATCAAAATTTCCTTTATGAGAACACAAGGAAAATATATACTTTTCATATACAGACACATTTTGACTACTGCTCTACAATCTGGGACGGTTGTTCTAATTCAAGCACCATGCGACTTTACTCACTCCAGAAACGAGCCATGAGTCTAATTTATAGCAAACATTTATCTGACAATCCTAGCCTGCATAAACGACTTCAGTTACTACCACTCCGCAAACGCCTGCTTTTCAATCAGGCTAAACTAATTCACAAAATCCAACACCGGAATGCCCCAAATTACCTTTGGCCATTATTTAAATATAATGCTAGACACAGTAAACGATTAAATATATTACACATTCCAAAGCCTAGGATTGACTTATACAAACCAAGCTTAACGTACTCTGCAGCTCAGCTGTGGATAAATCTTCCACTAGAAATCAAAGACATCACCAATCCCTATACATATAATTGCAAATTATTCGAACACTACCTCAGTACGGATTATCTTCCCCTTTAATAATACAAATAATAATAATAACAAAACCCTAGTATAAAAGCCAGTCTCATTTTGGTAGGCCAGTATATTCCACATGGCTAATAATAAGTGTCATACCATTAGCTAATATTACTAAGTCGTATAGTAGTGATGTTAGCATTTTGCCCATGCCTTTATAATGCATACCTTTTATATTGTTGCTGTTCTCTGATAGCCTTGAATGATGTGTGAATGAAATAATGTATGGTATGAAAGAGAGTGAAAGAAGGACAGAATGTTAGACGGGCCTGCGTGCCCAATTCTTAACCCTTTGAAAATAATGTTTGTTCGTTGTTCGTTCGTTCTCAATTGCTGTGATTTTGCTGATGTAGACATTAAAGAGCACTGGGGACAAGGCAGATCCCTGCGGCATTCCAGGTGTAATGGCACAAGGTTCAGAAGTCTAGGAACCCATGCGCAGTGCAACCTTACGCTCACAGAGGACCACCTCAACCCATCTGACAAGGCAAGGGCAGACCTCCATGTCCAACAGAGTGTGTATCAACCGATCATACCTGGCCCTGGTATACGCTTCCTCCGCTTAAAAAAAAACAAAAAAAAAACTTCAAACACTTACGGGGTTTGGCTGCGATGCGGATGATGGCGGCAACAAACTGTGAGCAGCGCCATCTATGCCTCCTATATGAGGGGATAGTCATGTCTATTTTGGAGTATGCAATGGCAATCCTGACTCTCAGCCGTAAGCAGATAGAAAGGATGGAAAGGATACAAAACGAAGCTATGCACTTTCTTCTTGGATGTACAATAGATACAGTAAGCAGGGCGATGCGCCACCTTCTTGATTTTCCAACCATTGAAGACAGACTACAAATTTTCAGAGCTCGTACTTACCTCAGAGTTAACGCAAACACACAACATCCACTGCATAGTGAAATTAGGAAGGTGAAGGGCAGCAGGTTAAAAATAGGAAGTTTGTGGATGGGTCAAGCCGAAGACATTCTTCAACAGGCATGTTCATTGGAGGACTTAGAACCTGGCGAGGAGTGGGTACAAGTGCCAATAGATTTCTGTTTTTCCTTTTCAATTTGCATCCAACTAGACAGAAAATGCAAACAAGAAAATCCGGCTATTGTGGAGGCGGAAGTACAAGCTTTGATTTTCGAGAATTCGTTAGATGGTGATGCTGTCATCTACACAGATGGGTAGGTCGTCCGACATGTGAGAAGCTCATGGGCCTTCACGGCTCAGGCCGGAGGGAGAATTGTGAAGGAGGACTCTGGCGCTTTTGCTGAGACCACAAGTAGCCTGACCATGGAAGTCATGGCAGTAAGTAAAGCAATAACATGGCTCGAGACACAGACATTCACATGTTTCCTTAGCGAACTCAATGAGCATGCTCAAAAGGATAGAGATAGGGTGTATCCGAAGAGAGTGATTGCTGTCTCTGGAGCGGTCTCGGCTGACAAAGATCAGTTTCATTTTCGTGCCAGGGCATGCCGGAGTACAAGGAAATGAGCGGTCTGACAAGCTCGCAGCTAAGGCTAAGGTGGAGCGCGGCCACGCCTTGGACTAGGCTGACATTCTGAATGCTCTACGAGAAGTAAGACTTGTGCGAGAACCAAGTGATGACTGTGAATCTACAACCATGGTCAGACTGCGAGAACAGCAAATCAAAATAGGGGTAGCCAAACAAGAACACTAAGCAGGAATACAAAGAAGATTGATTGATTGATTGATTTAGGAACCGACATCATAGCATTCGGGGCATTCCCATAAGCGCTCCGTCCCCATCCTCAGCAGCCAGCGAAGGGTTCCAACACTAATAGTACCAGTAGCAATCTGATTATATATCCATCTCGCCTTTCCTTTGAGCGTCGAGCGTCGGCCAGATCCCCTCGTCACTCCTCGTCGCCTCATTCTTGCAGACTATGGTGATACATTTGCTCCTCCGAGGTGTACATGTGCTCCCACAAGGCCGCTACCACGTCTGCCTTGTCATGCATCAATGCTCCACCAAGTTTTGCAGAGCCAGCCAATCTGTCCGCCTGTTCATTCCCCAGCACACCGGCATGCCCGGGAGAAAAGATACAGGTGATGCTTGCCACCCGTGACCTCCGAAGCGAAGCGAGCCACTCTGCACGAAGCCTGCCTGTCATCACCCTCGTCAGCATGCTTTCTGAGTCAGTTACAATCACGATGTGTGTATGTATCGTGTTCTCCATCCAGCGGAAACCTCCACTGACCGCCTCCAACTCCATTCTTAAGCTAGATGTTGTGGTAACATACGCCAGGCTCTCCTGCACCAAACGTCGACCATTAGCGTTTGCTAAGAATCCCCAGGCACGTCTCCTACCTTTCAACACCGAACCATCTGTGTAGATAATCACATCATCCGGGCGAGCATTATCCCGAATCAGTTGCTGGATTTCCACTTCTGTGGACCTTGCTGGCCACTCCCTGCACTCCCGGCTCAATGTGATTATAAATCTGCACAAGTCTGACTGCTCCGCTGGCACTCTGACCTACTCCTCTCCTCGCCTAATGTTCTCCACGATGTACACCTGTCTGATCTTATCCTCCGCCTGAGCCATTGTAACATGCCTGGGTTCATTAACATTGGGCGTGAGGGACCTAAGCGAAAGTGGTACTATATAAATAAGCTAACCGGCCCTGAGAAATAATAGACGGAGGTAAAATGATGCTGGGTGGTAGGTCCCCGGAAAGGGCAAATAAGAAGACAGACGGGGAAGGTTGGAGGCAGTGAGTTTAAGGGGGGAGTCGAGGAGGCGTCATCCCGCTAGTGTGGTTGTGAGGCAGACAGCTTGGGCTGGGGAATAGTGTTGTGTGGAGTCAGGGGACTAGATAGTGAGTTGAGGCCTAGACCCAGTGTGGGTTGGATCAAGTGAGTTATGGCCGAGGAGAGTGGCTGGTTAACGGTCGGTGTGGATGAGATTAAGAAGGCCTGGAGAAGTCAGTATTATTTGAGTGTTAGGTTGTGATGAGGATATATTCTGGAATTACTGTTACTGGATTTATATATGTTGCCTGTTTCCGTGTTCATTCATCATTAAAGGGATATTCTGTGCACAAACGCAATCTTGTTCAGTGACTAATAGATGTGTACTATAGTAATGACTTGTGTTGTGGAACATGGGGATAACCCAGCTTACACTCTGCAGTGATATAGAAGGAGCATTAGGACCTAGACAACGACCAATCTCATTCTGTTGCAAAAGAGATTGTGACAGAGAGGTTAATGTGGGCTCGTCGCTTAGAGAGCATAATGATTTCAGAGACATTAGTCCGGCGCGCAATTACAACTAGAATTGTAGCACAACGAATCATCACCATATCCGGCAGACGGCCCGTTTCAAAAGTGCCGGAGAAGTAACACACAGTTCACGGGAGGCCAGGTAAAAATAACAGCGCAGATGTGGGCTTTTAAGTTGACACGACCTTAAATCATTATCTGGAAATGTCCTGGGAAATACAGGCAGTCGGCTTGATATTGATCATATCCTCCGTCATATACCTTCCACACTAGTCTATCACATGTACTTTGGCAATTGTTACAGCCACAATCTGACAGGGAAACAGGGATGCCGAATGAGTTGTCTAGGGTTTTCATGAATAAGTGTAACATTTGTTTGCTTTGTGTTTGTGTTCTTTTCTGATGTAGAACCATAGTTTAGTTTATCATATTTCACAATTTACTGGGTTAATTTGTTTAGCTAAAATTGTTTAAATGGTGATGGAACATCTCGAGTTGTGTGCTCTTGTGAAATAAATCAGAAATTGTTATTCTGTATAACAAACTAGCTGACCCGGCCCGGCTTCACCCAGTCCCTGGAGGGGATCTATCTATCTATCAGTCTGTCTGTCTGTCTGTCTGTCTGCTTGTTTGTCTGTCTGTCTGGCTGACCCGGCTCGGCTTCACCCGGTCCCTGGTGGGGAGCAGCTCATTTAATTCATATAAGTAGTCATAAAAGCTCCCGTTCCCGACTATCTGTCTGTCTGTCTGTCTGTCTGACCCGGCCGGCTTCACCCAGTCCCTGGTGGGGAGCATCTCATTTAATTCATATAAGTAGTCATATAAGCTCCCGTTCCCGACTATCTGTCTGTCTGTCTGTCTATCTATCTGACCCGGCGTGGCTTCGCTCAGCTCCTGGCGGGGAGCGTCTCATTAAATTCACACAGTAACCTAAAAGAATGTCCTTCCACACACCATCCATTATTTTTAATGAAAACTGTTTTTAATCACCTACATGACTGTAGATAACTTCTTTAAGCATAAAAAGATGAGTTACAATGTTATGCATTATGCATTATTTTTATGAAAACTGTGAAAATGCCTTAAAGATTATATCATTATTTATTATAACTCATATGCCTGTAAATAACTATAGACAAAGAGTTTATAAATCTTTGAAAACGATGCAACAATATGACTATAAAGTATATAGAAATGTTATTAAATGTTATGCTCCTTGAAATAACTTTTCTAGAGTTAAGTCCCCTAGCTATATAGAAATTATAATGAAAAATGAAATATTAAATTTTAGTAAGTAAGTAGCCGGGAAAAAAAAACCTAAAAAACTATGACAGAAAGTTGCACAGGAATGAAAGGAAAACGTGTAGAAAATTTCATCTCAATCGGATTCTTCTTTTCTTCTTCTTTCGTTCGCTTGAAATATGTCTATATCTGCAATGTCGTCTCTTGCATGAATTGAACTGTTTTTATTTTTTCAGTTCACACAGTGGTCCATAGAGTTTATCTTCCACTGTCGTCTCTCTAGGCCAGAAGGTTTGCCTAGATATGTTATATTTTCGGCAGTCTTGGAGTATGTGCTCTGCTGTCTGCGATGCCAATCCACATGTGCACATGGCTGTTTCACCAATCTTGAATTTTGTATACATGTGGTTAGCGTAATCTATTGTGAGCTGTTCTGAGGCGCAGAATAATGACTTGTTCTGGTCTGTCCATAACGTGGTAGTCATCTTGAGCAGGTTTTGGTGGCTTTCTGACTGATTTGATCATTCTTTTCTTTTAGTGGTATGTAACGGGCACATCAGGCTGTTCTTCTTTGGCTCCTTCCTTAGCCAATTGATCAGCTCTGTCGTTTCCGGGTACTCCACAGTGGGATGGTATCCACTGTATGGTGACTTTATGCTGACTGCTAAGTTCAGAAAGTAGTGTCCTTAGTACTGGCAATTTCCCAGACAGGAGCGCCTCGAGTACTGATTTTGCATCTGTTAGTAGCACCACAGGTTGTGTACCATTGCTGTTATTTAGTAATTTCTCTGTTGCTATCTTGATTGCCTCAATTTCGGCATCATAGTTATGGCAGTACTTTCCTGTCGGTACTCTGGCTGTGTCCCTAGTATTATTTGGGTATTCTATGTACACTCCCGCTCCTCCATTTCGAACAGCATTTTGTGCTGACCCATCTGTGTAGACTCGGATCCAGAGATCCTGTGGGTATTCTTCATCAAGGAAGATGCCCACCTTGCTAGTCTTTGTTGTGGATTAAATATCGGTATACCTCTTTTGCTGTTTATGATGGTGGTTGGGTTGTAAGATGCATCTCTGTTTCTCATTGTGGTGACACGTTTATAAAATTCTCTTGGGCAGTCTTTGCTAAGGGTCGCCATCTGTTCACCGTATATTCTCCAGGATTCATCTCTAAATGCTCTAATTGTTCGTTTGGCATTACGTCGTGCTATTCTATAAGTAATATAGTCCTGTTCAGATTTAGTTGTGATCCACTTTTTGAATGCTACCTTCTTTTTGAGTATGCTATCTTTAACTTCGTTGTTCCACCATGCTGTTCTTAATCTTTTGTCCTGCCCTACTTTCTTTGTTCCACATTTATTTTTCAGTGTGTCGAGCATGGCAGCCTTGAAACATGTCCATTCCTTATCTACGCTTGAGTGGTCATCAGGGATGTTCTTATGTAGGATTTGGATTTCTTGATTGAATTCGTCTTTAACCGTATTTTCCTGCAGTCTCCTATAATTGATGACATGTGTTGTTACCTTTTTGTTTCTTATTTTCCTGTGTGGTGAAATCTTTTTTATTATGACTGGTTTGTGATCAGTATTAACATCTGTATTTGGGAGTGCTCTTGAATATAATAGTAGCCTTCTGTCTGATTTCCTAATTAGAATAAAGTCAATTTGAGATGCTTAGTCTATGTCATTCCATTTATACCAGGTTTTGTTGTGGCTACGACGATGTTGAAAAAAAAAAACTATTTGCTATTATTAGTCCATGTTCCGAACATATGTTGAGTAGATGTTGACCATTGCTGTTACAATCAGTCTCTGTGTCGCTGAATGGCCCCATGCAATCCTCCCACGGTGTTTTTCGTGTGCCTATTCGTCCATTAAAATCACCTATCACAAGTAGTTCATCTGTCTCCTTGACATTATTTAATGTGTCTGCAAGTTTATCAAAATATTCGTCTTTGTCTTCGTCGCTGTAAGTGTCATTACATGGGGCGCATGTTTGTATAAAAGTTGTTGTTCTATTTCCTTCTTTGATCTGTATTAGTATTATCCTTTCTTATATAAATTTAGTGTTGATAATGGCTTTCGCTTTGTCTGGATGCAACAAAAAACCCACTCCATGTTTAGCTGTAGCTCGCTGATCGACGCCACTCCATATAATAACGTAACCTTCGTGTGTTCTTTTCGTGTTCTGCCCCTTTTTCCTAGTGTCTGCGAGTCCTAATAATTGAATATTTGATTGTTTCATGAACTCTACGAGAGCTGGTTCCTTATGAATAATAGTACAATTATTGACATTTGCAAAGTAAACAAATACAATTTGTTGATCATGCCTTTTCATCTTTCGTTCGCTGTTGATTATGCTAAAGCTGAGTGGCCCTGTGACTAATGGCTGACTAAAGATGACTGGTTCACTTACTGGGGTGGAGATAATAGTAAAGGTAAAGGATTTTCTTTGAAGTGGTAATGACAGACAACATATCTTGTAGTGTTATTGATTTGTTGTGGGATAATATTCTTAAAATATTTAAGTTTCATCTGTTGGGGTTTTCAGAAGACTGTTCTCTTGGAGTGCGACTGGTAAGGCTGTTGTAACAGATGTCTCTTGGCAAGCTTGTATTTGATCAGCTTTCTATTACAGCTGTTCTCTTACAATAAAATAAGGTGTTTGTAGTGGTGATTGGTAGCATTGGGGGGGGGGGGGCTGCGTGGTCTCGAGGTATGGTGTCCGCCTCGAGTGCTGGAGGTCCCGGGTTCAAGCACCGGTGAGGACCGGGATTTTTTCACGTGGACTTCTAGTAATAAAATTTCCCATGGTCTCTGGGTAGTGAGATCGGACGCCCATGTGTATTGTTGCGCATGTAAAAAATCCCTTGGCAGTTGGAAGTCGAAAAAGAGTAGCCTAACGGCGCCTCCCGGGCAAAATTTCGAGTTAACAATCTACCCAAAGTATTTCAGGATCCTCGCCGGTGCTATGGAGCCGAGTTTCTCCAAACTCAGGTTTGAGTTAGGAGAAGAACGGAGCACTTATGGGTTACACCTATGTGCCGTGATGTTGATCCACCGACTAAACTAAACTAGTCACTAGCATGCTTGCCTGCTGGCACAGTGATCAAATATTTGAATACATATAAGTGCATTTATTTAACTGAACTGAGCTCCAAAGTCAACCATCCTAAACCATTGACCTGGGCTCCAAAGTCAACCATCCTAAAACAGTGGCATGGGCTCCAAAGTCAACCATCCTAAAACATTGACCTGGGCTCCAAAGTCAACCATCCTAAAACATTGACCTGGGCTCCAAAGTCAACCATCCTAAAACATTGACCTGGGCTCCAAAGTCAACCACCCTAAAACATTGACCTGGGCTCCAAAGTCAACCATCCTAAAACATTGACCTGGGCTCCAAAGTCAACCATCCTAAAACATTGACCTGGGCTCCAAAGTCAACCATCCTAAAACATTGACCTGGGCTCCAAAGTCAACCATCCTAAAACATTGACCTGGGCTCCAAAGTCAACCATCCTAAAACATTGAACTGAGCTCCAAAGTCAACCATCCTGAAACATTGACCTGGGCTCCAAAGTCAACCATCCTAAAACATTGACCTGGGCTCCAAAGTCAACCATCCTAAAACATTGACCTGGAACAGAAGTATTAGCAGTCTTTGCTCGATATTGGCAGTCGCCATGACTCTCATTGCTGACAAACCTTTTCGAGCCTTCGATATGACATAATCGACATGATCTCTGAAGGACAGGCTACGATCAAGCCTCACGCCAAGATATGTCATTGACTGGGTTCTACTCAAACTGCTCCCATCCATTCTTACTGCCGGCAGCTCTGTTTTCACAATATGGTTGTTTAGTGAGAACCACGTAACCGTTGCCTTTGCAGGGTTGAAAAGGGCATCGGCCTCAGCACACCATGAGGAAATCCTATCTAGTTCGCCCTGCATATCATTGGCAACCGCCTGTCTATCTCGACCCTGTCGATACACGAGGATGTCGTCAACGAATGACAGAGTCCTACCCCTCCCGTCCAACTGTTGTTCAGTGATCGGCACCGTATACACGTTGAATAGTACTGGTGGCAGTGGTGAACCCTGCGGCAATCCTGGACATATCGTTATCGGCTCAGAAGACCAACTCCCGCATCTTAGCACCACCTTCCTTTGGAGCAGAACTGCAGCTATCCATCGTACAAGGTGAGGGTGCACTTCCAGTCTGAGGAGGGTTTGCATCAAGTGCTCGAACGATACTCTGTTATCATGCGTCCTCTAAGTCTATGGCGGCCGCACATGTTTCTTCTCTGACCAGAAATCCTTCGTAAACATCTTGAGCAAAGACCGTCGCATTCAGCCATGACTCTTTGTTGCGTTTATAACCTCCAAGTGTGGGCGGGAAACAGCCGAGCTGTTCCAAGTCCCAAGTAAGTCTGTGTGCGACAATTTTCTCCAGTAACTTGCCAACAGTATTCTGCATCGTAATGATTCTGTAGCCGCTTATCTTTGAATGGGCTTTGTTCGGTTTTGGCAACGGCAGCAAGTAGCTGTGTAGCCATTCTTCTTTGACCTGACCCCTCTGGATACTGGTGTTGAATTCTCTGGCCAGTTCTTCCATGTCATCATCTGATATCACCAGTAGGTCACCATATCGGATGCCGTCTGGGCCTGGGGCGGTGTTAGGTGATTTCTTGAGCATCGTACGCAATATCTCAGCTGTGATTGTCCATTCTTCGTCTGTCCCGACCCCCTCGCACAACTGAGAGTGTCGTTGTGGTCCTCTGTCTGGCGGGCTCGTCTTTCTGGTCAGTCTGTTCTGTGTAGCGTGCAAGAAGGGCCTTACCTTTATCCTCTTCCGACTTTTTCCATGCGAGGTCTGTGCCTTGAAAGTCTGGAATACCCCTACGTTGTGCAGCACCGTTCATCCTCATGTGGAGCCGCCAGAATGTCGTAAGAGATCGCTCGGAGCACATCTTCCTGCAGAACTCGTCCCATTTCTCGGCCTTGGCCTGTTTGGCGCAGGATTTGAATAAAGTCGTCGTCCTATCGACCTCAGTCTTCAGGTTCGCCAACTCAAACTGTGGCATGTTAGCCTTTCTGGCCTTTTGCCAATCTTTGACAGCATGCCTCTTTCCCAGCCATGCCTTCTCGACCTCTCCATTCCACCATGGTGGCTGCAACCATCTTTCTTGTCTCCTGCGGGAGGAAGTTAGTTTCCGTCTTCTGATCTTGCTTACGACATCTTGACCAGTGTTGTCGTACGGGAAGGCATTTCTCTTGTTTCTTTGACTCATGGCTCCGTCTTTCTTGATCAGGATCAGGATTGCAAAGATGATAGTTTTAATGCTTCTTTTTATTCACGATGGAGATCTAAAATACTCTAACTTGATCAATGTTGACTAGAAACCATTGCAATGTGATATGTTTGGTTTTATGTATTTATTAAATTGACAGTGAAAAGAAACTCATGGAAGTAAGAAGAAATAACAAAAATAACAAGGGAAAATATGAAGAGATTCACAGGAAAATTAGGAAGCTATGCAAAGAGGCAAAAGAAACATGGCTTGAGGAAAATTGCAAGGAAATTGAACACCAATACAACACCAATACCAAATTAATGCACAAAAGAATGATATCACTAACAAAAGAACACACACATCAAAGGGTTGCCTAAAAACCAAAGATGGCAAAATTATAATAGAAAAAGATCAAATTTTACATGCGTGGTCAGATTATGTGAAAGACCTTTATGATGTTACAAGAAAAGAACAATATGATCATCGGAATAATAATGAAGGACCATCAATTTTGAAGATAGAAGTTCAGAATGCTCTTAACCATATGAAAACTGGCAAGACCCCGGGTACAGATAACATCACAGTAGAAATGATCTCTACCTTAGAAGAATATGGAATAGACCAAGACTGCTGAATGCAATATACTGATACTGGAGATATACCGCCTGAAATATGTAATTCTATATTTATTGCAATCCCGAAGAAATCAGGAGCTATGGAATGCGATCAACATAGAACAATTAGTGTAATGAGCCACATCACGAAGATTCTGCTGAGAATTATCATGCAAAGAGTTAGGAAGAAAATACAACCAGAAATAGGAGAAGAACAGTGTGGGTTTGTAGAAGGCAAGGGCACAGTAAATGCTGTGTATATACTGAGAACAGTAATTGAGCGTTCTATAGAAGTAAACAAAGATCTATATCTTTGTTTTATTGACTACACAAAGGCTTTCGATAAAGTGAGACATGTCGACATGATAAGGATGCTTGAAGATCTACAGATTGATGGAAAAGACCTTAGACTTGTAAAAAACATATATTGGAAACAACAAGCTGCCATCAGAATTGATAACGATGTAGGTCAATATCAGCCTATTAAAAGAGGTGTGAGACAGGGATGTGTAATGTCTCCAGATCTTTCTTCCCTGTACAGTGAAAATATATTCAGAAATATAGAAGATATGGAAGGAATCAACATTGGGGGAAGATACATCAATAACATTAGATATGCAGATGATACAGTCTTGATTGCAGACAATGAATAGGACCTGCAAAATTTAGTAGATGCGGTTGTTGCACACAGCGAACAACTAGGGTTAGAATTGAATTGTAACAAGACACAGATTATGGTCGTCACTGGGAAGAAGGAAATACCACAATGTGTTATACGAGTAGATGGGCATATTCTTAAACAAGTGAATCGATACAGTTATCTCGGCACAGTCATAACATCTGATGGGAGTGTCGTGTGTGTAAAAAATGAATGTCGTAGTAGTTATTTGTTCTTCTTTACCACTTTAGTGTCGTCCCTGGAGTAAGGGGAATCAACACCCACATTTTTTTAATTCAATATCTCTATCCTGGAGATATCCAGTAGACTCCGTCCACAACACTCCCTCAATCTGAAGACACCTTCTTCTCACTCTTACTCACCCCTGGATCATGCCCCCTCTCATTCTTCCCCAACATAACATACGTGACAACTCTAGCTTCAACAAATAAATACAAGAAATTTATTAAAGCAAAGAGTATATGTAGGAGAAGTGTGTGTGTGTATATATAAAGTGTAGAATGTGTGACGTATATTCTAAAGTGTCTGTAGACTCAGATCAGTGTTCAGGAGTATAGTCATTCACATCACTGTGCTGAGAACACACTAGCACCATTCAGTCCAGACAAGCAACCTCACCAAGGTGATGCTCCTCCGGTCACGTGAAGACTTCCTCCGTTGTCTCTTGAACCACTAGGATGCGTGGACACCCATGACAAACACTGTCTAATGAGAGTCTTCAATCTGTTTTACACTATGAATTTCCTCTGTTATTTAACCGAATGTTAATTGGAAAATTCTAACACTATTGTCACTGTTACTGGGAAATCTTACTTGATCTAGTGTCACTGGTTTTAGAGATTCCCCATATTAATAACACAATCTGAAGTTCCCGGTATCAGTATAATATTTATATGACTGTTTCTGGTATCAGTGTTGTATATGTAGAATATATATAATGTTCTGACTGTTCAGTGATACACCTATCACTTGCTAAAACATAAGTATCATCAGCTTATCCTGCTCAGCAGAAGTCAGGTTCCCGCAAACCAACTTGGGTATAAGCCCAATGTAGCGGCCTCTCAGCAACTTCTGTCTTCAAATTCAGAGCCATCATCTTCTAAAATGTGTTAGCTTCACTGGTCAAAATCATAGCACACATACGTGGACCTGTACATGGAACCTGTAGAATAGAGAATACTATGGTGAGGGCAACTCAATCCTGGCCGGAATTAGGTGAGTGTAGGCCAATAGCAGCACTCAGATCTATAACAGAGATCCGATCTCTGTCATACGGCCAAATAACTCATCATATGATCTGAGACATGGCAACACCAGGAAAGAATAAAGGAACGGGTAGAAACCCAGCAGATGCCCTACTGGAAGATCCTACCATTTCACAATCCTCTCCTCCCTCTCAACCATCCTTAATCCCTCTAATTATTATTACACTACATTGTCCTCAACTCCCTGAGTAAAATGATATATCACACAAGCTAGTTGAAGCCACACAATAGAATACTAGTGCCGACGCTCAGATGATACTTTCTAGCACCGCACTTATAGAACATTCTATCAGTAATCATAAAACATTATATCATCACACCTATAATACATTATATCACCGCACTATGATACATTATATTACCACACTATGATACATTATATTGCCGCACATACTGTACTCTATTCCTAATCATACTCTAAGTTAGATATGATTAATAGCCTACCATATGCCTATTCCAGTTGCTAATCGAAACTAGGCGATCACAGACTGGATCTATGTCCGCCGAAACTATCAACACTTTGACACCCCTAGTTTCTTTTATGTAACACAACTCGGAATACTGCATCGCTCTTTCCAACTAATTTCCAACTTCCAAGCGGACAGTTAGAGCATTGCTTTGCTGATCCGGCAGCTTCTGCAGCTTGTCTTGTTCCAGATGTAGGGGTGTTACCTTTCCTCTGGAGTAAACTAGGCAGGCCGAGAGAGGGATCATGCTGCATGGGCAACACATGATCTCTATATTTTAGCCCAGGCTTTGTGCTATGGAGAGGCAATAACTCCATCCCTGGTCTTAACTGGTCTCGGAATCAAAGCGAGAGGCAACTGTTACGAGTTATAAGTCCTTGTCAGTTGGCGTAGACATGGGGCGCCACGCGTTGCCTCTGACGGTGGGAGACACCTATAGGTGTCACTGATCAGCTACCGCCCCCTCAAGCTGGGCAGCCCCCAGCCAATTGGGTGCTGATCCGCCACATCCAACCTGCTTCAATGGGTGCTTGGGGCTAGGACAAAATCTGAATCGCAGGCTGTAAAACCAATGCACCAGGTACAAACAAAAATAAAAATAGAAACCTCAAGCTACGGCTTGCAACCTGGAACGTGAGAACCATGTGTCCAGGATTTTCCACTGACTTGACCAATATTGACGATGTGAGAAAAACGGCTGTGATTGATGCCGAACTCAATCGTCTAAACATTGATATTGCTGGCCTGCAGGAGACTCGCCTTGCTGAGGAAGGGTCACTCGGGGAAAACAAATACACCTTTTTCTGGAAGGGTAGAGGGCAGGCAGAAAAAAGGCAACACGGTGTGGGCTTTGCAGTGAAGAATTCGCTACTGGGAATGATTGAAATTCCAGCAGGAGGAAATGAAAGACTATTATCCCTGCGCTTGGCAACCTCTTGTGGGTTTGCCACCATTATTACTGCATATGCACAGACACTCGATTCCTCTGATGATGTGAAGGATTCGTTCTATGAGGAGTTAGACTCCGTGATCAAGGCAGTTCCAAAATCTGACTACATTTATATGCTCGGTGATTTCAATGCTCGTGTGGGCAAGGACTCGAGTTCATGGCCAGTGTGCCTTGGAAAATACAACATCGGTCGCATGAATGAAAATGGGCAAAGGCTGCTGGAGCATTGCACCAGTAATGACCTATGTATTATAAACTCCTTTTTTAAAACAAAAGAGATGCATAAGGTCACATGGAAACATCCAAGATCCGGCCATTGGCACCAGCTGGACTTCATCATCACACGGAGACAACATCTGAACCATATATCATTGACTCGAAATTACCACAGTGCTGACTGTGATACGGATCATTCTTTGGTTGTTGCAAGGGTTAGACTGAGACCAAAGAGGATCTACACAGCTAAACACAAATCTAGCCTCAGGATTAATATTATTAACACTCATGATCCTGAAAAGTGCTTTCAGTTTCAACAGCAACTTGAAGACGCTTTCACTGATACACCAGAAAATTGTACAGTAAATGAAAAGTGGGGTCAAATTAAGGAAACTCTTTATAAAACTGCCGTAGGGGTTTACGGCACTGTGGATCATAAGAGGCAGGACTGGTTTGCGGCCAACAGCGAGACTCTGCAGCCCTTGATTGATAAGAAGAAGAAAGCTCTCTTAAGAAACAAGGAAAGACCAACGCGTAACACTCTGAGTGAGCTTAGGCAAGCTAGGAAGGATGTGCAAAAGGCTGCCAGGCAGTGTGCAAATGATTATTGGATCAAGTTATGTGAGTCCATTCAAATCGCAAGTGATAAGGGAGACATAAGAAGCATGTATGAAGGAATGACTGAAGAAATTTTACAACTAATGGAAACAAGAAGACAGAACAAAAATAATCCTGCCAAATATGAAGAAATTCACAGAAAAGTCAGAACCTTATGTAAGGAGGCAAAAGAAACATGGCTTGAGAAAAATTGCAGAGAAATTGAAAAACAACACAACAGTAAAAATGCGAAACTAATGCACAAAAGAATTCAGGAGCTTACCAATCAAAGAACACGTACATCAGCAGGCTGCCTAAAGACAAAAGATGGAAGAGTCATAATAGAAAAAGATCAGACTTTACATGTATGGTCAGATTACGTGAAAAACCTTTATGACGATAGCAGAGACGAACAGTATGATGTTCAAAATAATAATGAAGGGCCAACAATTTTGAAGATGGAGGTTCAGAATGCTCTTAATCATATGAAATCTGGCAAGACCCCCGGTCCAGACAGCGTCACAACAGAAATGATTAATGCTCTAGAAGAATATGGAATAGAATAAGTTACCAGTCTGCTTAATACAATATATGATACTGGAAATATACCTCATGAGTTATGTAATTCTGTATTTATTGCAATCCCAAAGAAATCAGGAGCCTTGGAATGTGATCAACATCGAACAATTAGTATAATGAGTCACATCACGAAGATTTTGCTAAGAATTATCATGCAAAGAGTGAGGAGGAAAATACAACCTGAAATAGGAGAAGAACAATGTGGGTTTGTAGAAGGCAAGGGTACAGTAAATGCTGTGTATATACTGAGAACCGTAATCGAACGTTCTATAGAAGTAAACAAAGATCTACACCTTTGCTTTATTGACTACACAAAGGCTTTTGATAAAGTGAGACATGTCAACATGATAAGGATACTTGAAGATCTACAAATTGATGGGAAAGACCTTAGACTTGTAAAAAACATATATTGGAAACAACAAGCTGCCATAAGAGTTGATAATGAAGTAAGCCAATATCAGCCTATTAAGAGAGGTGTGAGACAGGGATGTGTAATGTCTCCAGATCTGTTTTCCCTGTACAGTGAAAATATTTTCAGAAATATTGAAAATATGGAAGGAATCAACATTGGGGGACGATGCATCAATAACATTAGATATGCAGATGATACAGTCTTGATTGCAGACAATGAACAGGATCTGCAAAATTTAGTAGATACGGTTGTTACACATAGTGAACAACAAGGGTTAGAATTAAATTGTAAAAAGACACAGATTATGGTCGTCACTAGGAAGAACGAAATACCACAGTGTAATATACAAGTAAATGGGAATATTCTTCAACAAGTGAATAGGTACAATTATCTCGGAACAGTAATAACATCTGATGGGAGATGCCTTGAAGAGATTAGAACAAGGATCGCCATGGCAAAAGTAGCCTTTAGCAAGATGAAAAACATACTGACCAATAAAAAGATGTCAATTGAAACGAGAAAAAGAGTGTTGAGATGCTACATAGAACCTGTACTTTTATATGGATGTGAAGCTTGGACAATGAGCAGCCAGGCTGAAAAACATCTGATGGCTGTAGAAATGTGGTTTCTGAGGAAAATGCAAAGAATACCATGGACAGCCAGAAAGACCAATGAACAAGTCCTTCAAGAAACAAATGAAGATCGTAAACTGATCAGAGACATTAGACGTAGACAGTCACAATTTTTTGGGCATGTTATGAGAAGAAATGATTTGGAGAACTTGGTGACAACTGGTAAGATCGAGGGGAACAGACCAAGGGGAAGACCTAGAAACAAGTATCTGGATGGCTTGGCCTTGTGGCATGGTCGAGACAGAAACACGGAACTGATCCACGACTCTGTTGATCGAGTGAGATGGCAGAACATGACCGCCCACGCTTACCGGCATGGCACATGATGGATGGATGGATGAAGGAATAAAGAAAGCCTGCGGTCCAGTGATCAAAAGAAGTGCACCATTGAAAACCTTGACTAAAGAAATCATCACTGATAAGAAACAGCAGATGGACAGATGGGTAGAGCACTATTTGGAGCTTTACTCAAGTGAGACCAAACTAGCGGATGATGCCCTCAACGCCATAGAGGCTCTACCAACTCTTGACCACCTGGACACACTTCCCACCATAACAGAAGTTAAGTGTGCTATAAATGAACTTGCATCTGGCAAGGCTCCAGGTAAGGATGGGATTCCAATAGAGGTTATCAGGAGTGGGCAAGACACACTCACTATACAGATCCACCAGCTAATAGAGCTATGCTGGCGTGAAGGACAAGTCCCACAGGATTGCAAAGATTCGAGCATCATAACACTGTACAAGAACAAGGGCGATCGGAGCGACTGCAACAACTATAGGGGTATCTCACTTCTGTGTATTGTTGGAAAAGTATTTGCCAGAATTGTTCTGCGCAGACTTAAAGTCCTAGGAGATCAAGTCTACCCCGAATCACAATGTGGCTTTCGACAGAACCGGTCTACCACTGATATGATATTCTCATTGCGACAAATGCAAGAAAAATGCTGTGAACAGAATCAACCACTGTTTATTGCCATCATCGACCTCACAAAGGCATTTGATTTGGTCAGTCGTGAGGGTCTGTTCAAGGCACTAAAGAAGACTGGCTGCCCACCAACTCTTCTGTCCATTGTGGAATCGTTCCACACAGGCATGAAGGGTATAATCAAGTTTAATGCTGCAACTTCTGAAGAATTTGAAATCAAGAGTGGAGTTAAGCAAGGTTGTGTACTAGATCCCACCCTCTTTGGAATATACTTTTCACTTCTACTGAAATATGCATTTCATGATCAGGATGGTAGTATATACATTCACTCACGCTCAGATGGCGGCCTCTACAATTCTCAGAGATTGAAGGCTAAGACCAAAATTAGGAGGGTACTGATCAGAGTGTTGCTTTTTGCAGATGATGCTGCAGTTACGACCCACTCTGAGGAAGAATTGCAATGTCTACTATCTGCATTCTCCAATGCTTGTTCTGAATTTGGTTTAACAATTAGCAAAAAGAAGACACAGATTATGTCACAAGGTGCACATGGGGTACCATCAATCTTTATTGACGACGCCGAACTAGAGATAGTAGACCATTTTACATATCTAGGATCAGTGGTTAATAGCAAATTATCCCTAGATCAGGAAATCAACATCCGGATTGGTAAGGCAGCAACAACAATGAACAGGTTAAGAAAAAGAGTCTGGGAGAACAGGAAGCTTACTGCCAAAACAAAAGTCCTTGTCTATCAAGCCTGTGTCCTTAGTACTCTTCTCTATGGCAGTGAAACCTGGACAACTTACTCACACCAAGAGAACAACTTAAACAGCTTTCATATGCGGTGTCTGCGAAGAATTCTTGGTATTAAGTGGCAAGACAACATCACAAATACTGAAGTATTGGAAAGATCAGGTTGTGTGACAGTTTATTCCATGCTCAGTCTTCGTAGACTTAGATGGATAGGACATCTTAGGAGGATGGATGATGGTAGAATACCAAAGGATATCTTTTTTGGTGAATTACAGATGGGTAAGAGATCTCAGGGTCGGCCTCTACTACGATACAAAGATGTGTGTAAGCGGGACATGATTGATACAGGCATTGATAATGCACATTGGGAGCAAGTCGCCGCTGAACGTGTTGCATGGAGGGCAAATATCAGAAATGGAATAAAGTCAAAGGAGAAAATTATTGCAGAAAAGTCACACACCAAGCGTTTGAGACGTAAGATGGTGCATGATGGTGGAAATGACCACGTGTTCACATGCACCCACTGTGAACGGACATTTACAGCGCAAATTGGCCTTATCAGTCACACTCGCTACCGCCATAGGTAAAAGTTATTATGCCTTTTTAAAGCACAAACTATCGTCTGTCAAGACGGCAAGGTGCCAATGACATGACTTTCCAACTTCAGAAATCTGGTCAACTCACTCCTCTTGTTTACTGCAACGCTTTTTATATTGGTCTGTGAGTGACGTCACCAAAAAGTCCAGACGCTTACCAGTTCATAGTCTGGTTCCTCCTTCTGTTCTAGACTAACTGGAGTCAACCCGCGGTCAAATTTGCTTTCATTTGGGGAAATTAAGTCTGTCTGTGAACCAGGGAATTCCCACCATCAGAGAATCCATCCCGCCTTGCATTCAGACATTTCGACTTGCACTTAAAATGTCGTCTCCCGCCTCGCAGACAAATGACGCCGTTGTTCGTCTCGAGCAACCCACATCATAACAAAATCGCCGACCAGGTGTAGACATTCTGACGCGACGTGTTTGGCTTCCCCGTTAGAAATGCCGATCCTGTGTAAACAGTTTTAACGACGTATTTTTCTGTCTGTACATCAAAGGATTACTTGTTTTTTCAGACTTATGTCGGGTCTGGTTGTCATTGACCGAATCTCAAGTTTATTTATGTGACAGGGAGATGCCCTGAAGAGATTAGAACAAGAATTGCCATTGCGAAGGTAGCCTTGTGCAAGATGAAAAATATATTGACCAATAAAAAGATATCAATTGAAACGAGAAAAAGAGTGTTGAGGTGCTACACAGAACCTGTGCTTTTGTATGGATGTGAAACGTGGACAATAAGCAGTCAAGCTGAAAAACAGCTGATGACTGTGGAAATGTGGTTTCTGAGGAAAATGCAAAGAATACCATGGACGGACAGAAAAACCAATGAGCAAGTCCTTCAAGAAACAAATGAAGATCGTAAACTGATTAGAGTCATTAGACGTAGACAGTCAAAATTTTTTGGGCATGTTATGAGAAGAAATGACTTGGAGAACTTGGTGACAACAGGCAAGATCGACGGGAAGAGACCAAGGGGAAGACCGAGAAATAAATACCTGGATGGATTGGCCTGGTGGCATGGTCGAGACAGAAACACAGAGCTGATTCACGACTCTGGTGAAAGAGTGAGATGGCAGAACATGACCGCCCACGCTTACCGGCATGGCACATGATGGATGGTAGCATTTACAGCTGTGAAGTGTCACTAGATCACAAACTACAGGAACAATGTTTGAGAAACCTGATGTTTATGGTGTAATTATTTCTACACATGCAGCATGTAGTCTGCATTCATTTTCTCATGATTATTTATATCTTTCTTCTTGCTGTTTATAGTTATCTATTGTTTACTTATGCAATATAAATTCCAATTCCAATTTTCAAAACAAAAATTCCAAATTCGGCTTCGTTCAACCTGCTTCCTCAGCGTCGGTTATTGTTGAGGTCCGTGGTTTTTGTGGGTTCCGTCACCCTAATTCTTGTCTTGTGAGTCCTATCTCGGACTGGTTATGTTGGTTTGTGTCTGTGCCGTCAGCTGTCGGCAGCTATCCTTTGTGCTCGTCTGTTCTTGTGGTTTTCTTTGTTGGTGCTGGCTCCTGGTTCGTCCGACTTGACTGGCTGAAGTCCTTAGAAGGACCCGTCTCCTCTGGTGATGTCTGTTGTTGGTGAAGGCTGCTGGTTCCTCTGGCGTGGAAGGTTGCAGTCTTTAAAAGGACTTTTTATGTTTGTTTTTGTTTTTGTTTTTGGCCTTCTTTTTTGTGTATTTTACGTAGGAGCTTCTCGGCGGTTTCAATTTCTTGTTTGCGCAATATCTCTTTCCTCTCCCTGTTGATTCTTTCGCGCCTCTTGTCCATTTCGAGTGATCTGCTTTCTTCTTTCCTCTCCCATTCTGCTAGCTCGAGTTCATTCATTCTACCCAACGCTAGAAATTCCTCCTTTGTCATTGGAGCAGGGTACTCAGTGCCGCCATCACTCTCCTGCCCTATGATTTCTCCAGTGGTCTCGTGGTATACTGGTTTCCTTTTGGACCCAGGTGGGATGAAGTAGTTCTGTAACGTATTGGCCTTTTGTTGGGTTTCATCTTGCGGCTGTTCTGTGATCATTTCCTTGGCTTCAGCTGGTTTGCTTTGGGTTAGTTCTCTTTTTAGCATTTCTCTCTCCGCTTTGATGTTCCGTAGAATCTCTTCATTCTTCTTTGCCGTCTGTGTCATTTTTTCCACTTCTTGCTTGATATTTCGCTGTATCTCCTGTATTTCTGCCAGCAGGTTTTCTTTGTCGCTGGTCGGTGCCGGTGTTTGGAGTAGCTTGATTTGTTTCTTTAGCTCATCTATCTGGTCTTGCATTTGAGCTTTTTCCGCATGCGAAATGCTTGTGGCTGTCTCGCACCTCCGCCTTGCTTCGTTGTATGGTGTCTTTGTGTTGATGGCAAACTTTAGCACGTCTCTGTGTCGTTGCAGGTACGGGCAGATCAGGTATCTTGCTTCATGTTTGCCCAGGCAGTTTGCGCACTTTCTTTTATTGTTGGGCGCTCGGAAGTCCGCGTCCAGTTTGGCCAGCAGACACTCCTTGAAGGCGTGGTGATCTGAGCATTATCGACAGATTTCCGTCTTACTGCGACATGTTGCTCTGCTGTGGCCAGCCCTCTGGCATCTTGAACATTGATTGGCTCTTGGGATGAATCTCTCTGGTTGCTGCATTCTCTTGTTGACTGATACTGTGGTCGGCATTTCGCTGCCCTCGGATATCACCACCGCCAAGGTTGTAGGTATCTTGGAGTAGGTGAGGAGCCGCTCCGCCTTCAAGAATCTGATGTGAAGATTCTCTTCTCATAGCTGCTTCAGGATTTCTTCATCTGTCAGCTCCACTTGGATCCGCTTGACAATCCATCGGACTGTTTTTGAGTTGGTGTCCCCGGCTCTGGTGTCTTTCTCCTCCTTCTTATCTGCTGTCTTGGTTCTTGACAGTGTTGGGCTGTCGATCTTCTCCCTCGTAGTAGCTTCAGTAATATCTGTAGTATCAGGCTCTTTGATGCGGCTAGCAGGTAGGCTCTCCACGTTCTTCTTCTTGTTGTCGGCTCCCACGTTGCAAATCTTGGCTACAGCGTGTTCTTGTTGTTGGACTTGCAACGTGACATTTTCCCGCGTATCAGACTTCTTGACAGAATAAGGCGCCTTGACTTATATATTCCTTTTCTCATTATTTATATTTATTTCTTCTAGCTATTTAAGGTTGATTGCTGTACTGTATTTGTCATCGAATAGATGTGCCTTATTGCTGCACATTGCCAACTGGTGTACATACTGTAATTGTCATCAAACATAATCATGTCTGTAAACAAAGTTCTTTCATGTCAACATATGACTATGAACTCTCAGGTTTCTGCCTAACATACTTGTATCAACATGTATCAACAAGGAGAGTTAGTTGTGAGGGGTAGCTAGCTCTGTAAAACACCTCCAAACTCTGTAATATGACCATCAACATGTAAAACACCTCCAAACTCTGTGATATGACCATCAACATGTACAAGAGCCATAACTTTTCCACCTGCTGTTTTGCAAGGTTTATAAATTTAGACAGTGGCTGTGTCACCAGGACAGCAACTCATCCAGGTGATGAGGACAGTGTTATTGACCTAGCGCCGGTTTCTCCTTTACTCACTACAGTATGTAGATCGCTGGGAAGGTTAACCCGGTCAACAAATGCCCGCAGAAGTCGGATGTGTCGGCCTAACGGCGCAAGAACGCAGCTCTGCTGTAAACAGGCACAACGCAGTCACATCCGGAAAAAAAAATCCGGATGAACGCAGAAGAAGAAGAAGAAGAAGAAGAAGAAGAAAAGAAGTATGTAGATCGGGTGTCCTAGGGCACCATGGCAGCGACCACGGCCCTTGCAGCATATTGGTGGAGAACGGCAGAATCAGGCAGCACAAGTAAACTGTCAAGATCTTCAAGTATGATAGTTCAGGGCAAGATGTGGTGAGTAAAATAAGGTGCGACAAGCACAGGAATCATCGTGGCAAGAGCATCCACCTTGGTGGAATTGTGAGGTGGAAAAGGCCTGGATGGATAAGTGTTGCGCTGTAAGGAAATGGCAAAATGCCAAGAAGAACAGAGTTGTCCATCCTAGTCTTATCGTGCACTTGGAAAGAGAGATGGATACAAAAGTTAGCTATTTAAAAAAAAAAAAAAAAAAAACTGGTTAAAGTGGTTTAAAGTGAAAATGGGCAGAGTTGTATCAGAGAATAAGCGCAGACAAGTCACTGAAATTGTTCTGGCGACTATATAAAAGTATGAATGGGGTAGTCAAGAATAAGAGGTTACCTGACTTCCAAAGTGCTGACTTTATCTGGCAGAGTCCTGACGAGAATAGGGCAAAGCCCTCTTCGAACGCTATCTAGAGCAGAGCAGACAGACATGACAGGCCAAAGCGATTACCTCAGATCGGTGTAAGGCCCAGAACATTGCAGTTGAAGACACGGTGACAGTGACATTGATCAAGGCTGTGCTTTGACGAACAAAAAACATAGTTTGTATAGACAAAGTCTAGTGATTTTATACCATAGACAAACCTGCTGAAGGCAACGGGAAATACCGTTGTGCATTACCAGTATATCGTGATTCCATGACTTTAAGATAAATGGCATAAATAACTGACTGACTGTAATGACTAGATATGTAAAATGGTCTACCATCTCTAGTTCGGTGTCGTCAATAAAGATTGATGGTACCCCATGTGCACCTTGTGACATAATCTGTGTCTTCTTTTTGCTAATTGTTAAACCGAATTCAGAACAAGCATTGGAGAAGGCAGATAGTAGAGCATTGTAATTCTGCCTCAGAGTGGGTCGTAACTGCAGCATCATCTGCAAAAAGCAACTCTATGATCAGTACCCTCCTAATTTGGTCTTAGCCTTCAATCTCTGAGCATTATAGAGGCCGCCATCTGAGCGTGAGTGAATGTATTTATCACCATCCTGATCACGAAAAGCATATTCCAGTAAAAGTGAAATGTATATTTCAAAGAGGGTGGGAGCTAGTACACAACCTTGCTTAACTCCAATCTTGATTTCAAACTCTTCAGAAGTTGCACCATAAAACTAGATTGTACCCTTCATGCCTATGTGGAACGATTCCACAATGGACAGAAGAGTTGGTGGGCAGCCAATCTTCTTAAGTGCTTTGAAAAGTTCCTCACGAGTGACCAAATCAAATGCCTTTGTGAGGTCGATGAAGGCAATAAACATTGGTTGATTCTGTTCACGGCATTTTTCGCAATGAGAATATCATATCAATGGTAAACCGGTTCTGTCGAAAGCCACACTGTGATTCAGGGTAGACTTGATCTCCTAGGACTTGAAGTCTGCACAGAACAATTCTGGCAAATACTTTTCCAACAATGCACAGAAGTGAGATACCCCTATAGTTCTTGCAGTCGCTCCGATCGCCCTTGTTCTTATACAGTGTTATGATGCTTGAATCTATGAAATTCTGTGGGACTTGTCCTTCTCGCCAGCATAGCTCTATTAGCTTGTGGATCTGTAGAGTGAGTGTGTCTTGCCCACTCCTGATAACCTCTGTTGGAATACCATCCTTTGGCCATAGCAATGTAAGGGTTAAACAATATTCATAACTCACGGCTGGCCATAGCAATGTAGGGGTTAAACAGTATTGACAACTCACGGCTGGCCATAGTAATGTAGGGGTTAAACAATATTCACACCTGGCCATAGCAATGTAGGGGTTAAACAATATTCACAGTTATCAGTTAGGGTATCTTCATTGCACTCCGGACAGGTCCATAGGTGCTCAGATTTCCCCCCCCCCCCCCCCCCCAGCATATGCATCAGCGTCCGGTGGCTAATAGTGCCAGTTCTGTGTTGGTTGACGAGGCACCTTGTTTTCCCGATGTAATTCTTGCGTCTGGCCGTGCCGATTCTTACTCCCAAGTCTTTCATCTTGGACAGCGATGTGGATTCACTGAGGTCAAAGTCCTCTGTTCTCGCCGTATCTTTAAGGACGTTAATAACATCCGCACGATCCATGGGCTGGCCATCTACAGGGTTGTGCAGAGCCAGCCAGTTTATCAGCTCGTTCATTTCCCTCGACTTCCGCATGTCCCGGGACAAAGATGAAGGTGACTTTACGGACAACAGACTTCTGCAGCGACTCAGTCCACTGTCTACGTACAGACCTAGCTTCGACTTTCTGAATCATGCTAATTGAATCACCTAGTGTACACACGTTTGTATAATGCAGGAGAAAGTGCACTTAAAAGCTGGAGACACCAGCTCCCATTCCTTGCCGGAGTTAATACTGGTATGACTGCAGACCTGTCTGACATCTTCCTCCCGACTCATCCGTGATTTGCCTCTCTTTAGCCTGTCACCCTTTTCTCTGAATATAGAGTCATGCGGAGGGTGCTGCTCACCTGCACTTATTTTTAAGTATGCACGAGCTCTCCAGATCTTGATCCTGT
Organism: Cepaea nemoralis; assembly: GCA_014155875.1. NCBI lineage: Eukaryota > Metazoa > Mollusca > Gastropoda > Stylommatophora > Helicidae > Cepaea > Cepaea nemoralis. The sequence continues at coordinate 60,834 of JACEFZ010001617.1, read as the reverse complement.
TTTCCATTGTCGGGAAGTCAAGGAGGTATCTCATTGCTACACAGCATAGCTTCGTTTTGTACCTTTTCAAGTCTTCCAATCTGTGTAGGGCTGACAGTGAGGATGGCCAGGGCATACTCGATGCGTGAAAGCTCCAGTCCTTTGAACAGAAGTATTAGCAGTCTTTGCTCGATATTGGCAGTCGCCATGACTCTTATTGCTGACAAACCTTTTCAAGCTATCGTTATGACATAATCGACATGATCTCTGAAGGAAGGCTACGATCAAGCCTCACGCCAAGATATGTCACTGACTGGGTTCTACTCACAATGCTCCCATCCATTCTTACTGCCGGCAGGTCTGTGTTTAGGGAGAACCATGTAACCGATGCCTTTGCAGGGTTGACAAGGGCACCGGCATCAGCACAGCATAAGGAAATTCGATCTAGTTCGCCATGCATATCATTGGCAACCGCCAGCCTATCTCGACCCTGCCGATACACGAGAATGTAGTCAGCAAATGGCAGAGTACTACCCCTCCCGTCCAACTTTTTTTCAGTGATCGGCACCGTATATGCGTTGAATAGTACTGATGACAGTGGTGAACCCTGCGGCAATCCTGGACATATCGTTATCGGCTCAGAAGACCAACTCCCGCATCTTAGCAGCACCTTCCTTTGGAGCAGAACTGCAGCTATCCATCGTACAAGATAAGGGTGCACTTTCAGTCTGAGGAGGGTTTGCATCAAGTGCTCGAAGGATACTCTATATTATGCGTCCTATAAGTCTATGGCGGCCGCACATGTCTCTTCTCTGACCTGAAATCCTTCGTAAACATCTTGAGCAAAGACCGCCATGACTCTTTGTTACGTCTGTATCCTCCAAGTGTGGGCGGGAAGCAGCCAAGTTGTTCCAAGTCACAAGCAAGTCTGTGTGCTACAATTTTCTCCAGTAGCTTGCCAGCAGTGTTCTGCTTCGTAATTTCTTCTTCTTTCGTTCGCTTGAAATATGTCTATATCCGCAATGTTGTTTCTTGTATGAATTTAACTGTCTTTTTCAGTTCACACAGTGGTCCATAGAGTTTATCTTCCACTGTCGTCTCTCTAGGCTAGAGGGTTTGCCAAGAAATATATTTTGGGCAGTCTTGGAGTATGTGCTCTGCTGTCCGCGACGCCAATTCACATGTGCATATGGCTGATTCACCAATCTTGAATTTTGTATACATGTGGTTGCTTAATCTATTGTGTCCTGTTCTGAGGCGCAGAATAATGACTTGTTCTGGTCTGTCCATAACGCGGTAGTCATCTTGAGCAGGTTTTGGTGGCTTTCTGACTGATTTGATCATTCTTTTCTGTTGGTGGTATGTAACGGGCACATCAGGCTGTTCTTCTTTGGCTCCTTCCTTAGCCAATTGATCAGCTCTGTCGTTTCCGGGTACTCCACAGTAGGATGGTATCCACTGTATGGTGACCTTATGCTGACTGCTAAGTTCAGAAAGTAGTGTCCTTAGTACTGGCAATTTCCCAGACAGGAGCGCTCGAGTACTGATTTTGCATCTGTCAGTAGCACCACAGGTTGTGTACCATTGCTGGTATTTAGTAATTTCTCTGTTGCTATCTTGATTGCCTCAATTTCAGCATCATAGTTATGGCAGTACTTTCCTGTCGGTACTCTGGCTGTGTCCCTAGTATTATTTGGGTATTCTATGTACACTCCCGCTCCTCCATTTCGAACAGCATTTTGTGCCGAGCCATCTGTGTAGACTCGGATCCAGAGGTCCTGTGGGTATTCTTCATCAAGGAAGCTGAGAGTGGCTTTTCTGCGCTGCACTGTTCTGTTCTTCCTTGTCAAATATTCCTCTCACTTTTGTCTGGATTTGTAATGAGTCTATGCTCATTTTTCCATGGAGTTCGCTCTGGAACAGTTGTTAGGGGGATGCCAATTGTGGGCAGATCGGTGGTTTCTCTGCAGAGTCATTTGGCCTGGTGGATAAAACTACTTATTTTCAACCGCCTCAAAGCTAGGTTTTCAAATCTGTTCTTCATAGGGTGGCCTGCCAAGCTGAGGGACTTTTCTGCTTGTATTAGCGTTTTCGTATCTCTGCGCTCACTCAGTGCTTGTGTCCTCCCCATCTTCTCCATTTCCACTATAGGGGTTGATCTCATCCCTCCTGTGGTGACTCTTATTGCTTGATTTTGCACCTTGTCCAGCTTTTGTAGTGTGGTTTTTGATGCTGAACACCACGCAGTTGACTCATATTCCAGGTGTGGTCGTATACTCTGTTGGTAAACTTTGCTAAGTATTTTCCCACTGACTCCCCATGTGGTTCCACTTAGCTTTCTCAGGATGGTTATTTTCCTTCTGACTTTTGCTACTGCTTTGTTGATGTGCTTTCTCCATGTCAGCCTGCCATCAAATCTTACTCCAGGGTATGTTGGTTCTTTATCTTCTCTTAGGGATGTTCCATTTATCTGGATGATCCCTGCCTTTTGTTTTGAAGAGAGGGTAAATAGAGTGGTGCTGCACTTGTCAGTGTTTATGCTGACACACCATCTATTTGCCCATGCAGCAAATGTATCTACAGCTTTTTGTAGCAATTTGGTGGCCACTGTTGCATGTTCATTTGTGCTCCATAAAACCAGGTCATCGGTGTACAATGCCGCTTTAATTCCATGCGGTAGATTAACAACGAGATCATTGCTGAAGATTAGAAAAAGTGTGGGGACAAGACTCCGCCCTGGGGAACACCATGACGCATTAGTACTTTCTTGCTCTTGAGTCAGTCTATCTGTACTCGGGCTCTTCTGTTGTGCAAGTATGCTTTCACCCATTTGTACATTCTTCCATACGGGGGTACGGGGTGTCAGGCATTGGTAGCACCTTTGGTAAGGATGGCTCTCATGTCCTTTCAGGACCCATCCCCCACTGGTCCAAGTCTGACACCCAGCTCGTGCCTGTGGCTCCTAGTAGCTGTCAGCAAGCGACAGCGGCCACCCCCCGGGCAACAGCTGTGAGAGGCTGGCTAAACCAGGCATGGGTATCCGATTTGGTGTCAAACCAAGAGGTAAACTAGGGTATGCCTACCCAGCATGTGAAGACAGGATTCGGCAGACTGCGCGGAAGAAATCATTCCTGATTCAACGGGCAAGACAGCGTTTACCTGCAAAGCGTTGTGGAACGTAATGAGCACGGCAAGGCACGTAGAGCGCCCTGGTCATCCACTGCACCTGTATTCGTCTCCAATCGTCTCGACTTGTCTTGCCACTGGACTCAGATGGACTCAGGCGAGAGAGTGAGGTCGACGAATTGCGCAACTCTTCCTCACTTTAATCCAAGTCATCGCGAAAGTCATTCTTCATCCAACGTCACCGCCTCAAGCCCAATGCTGAAGCTAAACAGGATACAGAAACAGAATGGAGAGCCCTATAGGACACCATTTACAATACTGCTATGGAAATCCTGGGGCCAGCCCCCGAAAGCATAAAGACTGGTTTGATGAAAATTCCGAAGACATCAACCAATTGCTGGCCGAGAAACATTTTCTCCTCAAGGCACATTTGAATGACCCAAAGTCAACATCAAAAAAAGATGCTTTCAAGAACATTCAGAGAGTAGTGCAGCAGAAACTTCGGCACATGCGGGACTCCTGGCTGAGCAGCAAAGCTGATGAAATTCAGGGCTTTGCTGACAGACATGATATGAAAAACTTCTACGACTCACTGAAAGCGGTCTATGGTCCTTCATCACCAGGCATAGTTCCCCTCCTCAGTGCAGACGGGGGAACATTGTTCACCGATAAGAAAGAAATCCTCCAACTCTGGGCAGAGCATTTCAGCAAAATCTTAAACGCAACTTCCTTCTTCGATGATGAAACCATCAACTGCCTTCCTCAAGTTCCCACCAATGAGACACTTGATGACCTGCCAACCATAGTGGAAATAAACAAAGCCATCCAGCAACTCTCCAGCGGCAAGGCACCTGGTCCTGACTCCATCCCAGCAGAGATATACAAGGCAGGTGGGCCGGTCCTAACAGAGCAGCTTCACCAAGTCTTCACAAACATATGGATGAACGAGACCATGCCACAAGATTTTAAGGACGCGTCAATAGTCCACCTTTACAAACGTAAAGGAAACCGCCAATCCTGTGACAACCACCGAGGCATCTCCTTGCTTTCAATTGCAGGGAAGATACTCGCCAGAATTCTTCTCAATCGCCTCACAGCCCATCTCGATCAAGGTCTTCTTCCTGAGAGTCAATGTGGCTTCAGAAAAGAACGTGGAACTGTTGACATGATTTACGCTGCAAGGCAGCTGCAAGAGAAATGTCAGGAACAGAACTGCGAAATGTTCTCCACTTTCATTGACCTTACCAAGGCTTTTGATACAGTCAGCAGAGAAGGACTGTGGAAGATTATGGCAAAATATGGCTGTCCACGAAAGTTTGTCCAAATAGTGCGGCTATTTCATGACGGCATGCAGGCAAGAGTACAGGAAAATGGTGAACTGTCTGAACCCTTTCCTGTCACCAATGGAGTGAAGCAAGGATGTGTCCTGGCACCAACACTGTTCAGCCTCATGTTTTCAGCCATGTTGATGAATGCCTTCGAGAACGACGACATTGGAATAGACATCAACTACCGTATGGATGGAAAGTTATTCAATCTCAAAAGGCTGAAAGCTAAAACCAAAATTAACAGCGGCACCGTCAGAGAGCTCCTGTTTGCTGATGATTGCGCTCTATACGCCAACTCAGAGGCGGACATGCAACATAATGTTTCAGCTTTCTCACATGCCTGTGCCAACTTTGGGCTCAATATCAACTTGGAGAAGACTGTAGTTATGTACCAGCCAGCTCCAGGGAATAATCACACTGTGCCGAATATCAAAGTGAATGATCATAGACTAAGTGTTGTGGACAAATTCACCTATCTTGGCAGCACCGTGTCACAAGCTGCCACAATCGATGACGAAGTGAATGCAAGAATCTCCAAGGCCAGTGCAGCCTTTGGCAGACTGTACAAGAATGTATGGGACAGAACTGGAATAAGCCTGCAAACAAAGCTAAAAGTCTACAAAGCAGTTGTATTATCCACACTGCTATATGCTTGTGAAACCTGGACTGTTTATCAGCGAAACGCTAGGAAATTAAACCACTTCCACACAGTCTGCCTAAGGAAGCTCCTGAAGATTAAATGGCAAGACAAGATTCCAGACACTGAAGTCCTAGAAAGAGCATCCATGCCCAGTATCCACACTCTACTGATGAAGAATCAGATTCGCTGGGCTGGTCACTTGACTCGCATGCCAGATCACAGGCTCCCTAAACGAATTTTCTACAGCGAACTGCGTTGTGGTAAACGCTCCCAAGGTGGCCAGAGGAAACGTTTTAAAGACACACTGAAAATTTCACTGAATGCTTTTGGAATTCATCATGACACCTGGGAGGCTGCAGCCAGAGACCGAAATTCGTGGCGTGCATCATTGCACAAAGGTGCAGTCATATGTGAGGCAACCAGGACTGCAAGAACTGTGAAGAAAAGGCAGGACAAAAAAACCACTGCAGGAAATCCTCTTCCAGAGACGTCAAGCATTCTTTGCCCATATTGTCAAAGAACATTTCGAGCCAAAATAGGCCTTATCAGCCATCTTAGAACCCACGGCTCCACACCTTCAACCCCACTGGATGAAATGAATGGTCATCATCATTCTTGATGGACAAACAACACAACACATTCTTCCATTGACTTTGCAGTTTCTCAGTTTATTCATCAGACCTTCTTTCCAGACTTTGTCAAAGGCTTTCTTCAGATCCGGCATGGCACATGATTGATTGATTGATTGATTCTTCAGATCTATCCATGCCGCAAGCACCAGATTCTTCTCTTGGAATGCATCCTCAATTTCTTGAGAGAGGTAGGTTATCTGATCTTCCGTTGAGTAGCACTGCCTAAACCCAGCCTGCTGTGGCACAAGGATGTTTTTACTTTCAATGTATCACTGCAGTCTGTGATTGGTGATGCGCTCTAGCCATGAGTTGTCAATATTGTAATACCCCTGCATGTCTATGGCCAGCCATGAGTTAGTCAATACTGTTTAACCCCTACATGTCAATGACCAGCCATGAGTTGTCAATACTGTCTACCTTTACATTGCCTTGACCGAGCCATGAATTGTCAATACTGTTTAACCCCTACATTGCTATGACCAGCCATAAGTTGTTAGTACTGTTTAACCCAGTGTTTCCCAACGTGGGGCCCACGCCCCACATGGGGGAAATTCGACTGTTAAGGGGGGCAATTCGAAAATGGAAGAAATCAGCTGAATATAACAAAACGGGGAGACTTGAGACTGAAGTTAACTAAATTGGAACCTGACATAAGATCTCTTTGCAGCAAGCATCAAGCGCAAGGATCTCACTAAATTTAAATAATAAATAATTACTAATAATTAAAATAATATAGAAAAATCTTTCATTAAAATTATTTTGTACTTGAATTTCAGTTCTCCATTATATGTTTTGAAAATTTACTTACTGTGTTTGCTCAATAATTACCTAGTGATTTCTTCCTAAAACCTATCATTCAAGTTTCTTTAGTGAACATTTCAATATTTGAATATTAAAAATAATGTATATAGTGAGGGAGGGGGGGGGGGGGGCGTGGGGCAATATGAATTTTAGAAAGGCTTAAGTGGGGCATGGTACAAAAAAGGTTGGGAAACACTGGTTTAACCCCTATATTGCTATTACCAGCCATGAGTTAATATTATTTAACTCCTACATGTCTATGACCAGCCATGAGTTGCCAATACTGTTTAACCCTTACATGCCTATGACCAGCCATATGATGTTAATATTGTCCAATCTCTACATTGCTATGGCCAGCCATGAGTCAATACTGTTTAACCCCTACATGTCTATGACCAGCCAATGCATGACTTTTCTGTTGAACAGTCCCCATTGTTGATCATATAATGATTGCCTGATGTGTGTCAGGTCAGACAATGGGATCTGATAATGTTGTACCAAACATGTAAGTAGTGTATGATACTGATTCCGGGCAGCAGAAATTATGAGCAGGAATGTTAGCAGAGAGAGTAGACTGAGATACTTGAGAATGATCGTCAACAGAAGCCTGCCTTTCAGGGACCATGTTGGAGGAGTTGCTGTCAGATCTAAAAAGGGACTTTGTGCACTAAAGATGGTGGCAGTAGTAGGCATGGAGCAAATAATTTAGTTCATACTCTATCAACATCTGATTTTCTCAGTACTTGAGGATGGATTGAGACTGCTCACTATGTCAAAGAGTAGCCAAGTAAAACTAAAGCATTAACAGAATGAATTATGCATGTCATCCTGGGTTGCACAAGGGACACTCCAGCAGCATGTGTGTGATAATCCTAGCTTGGCCAGCGGGTGTGTTCAGGCTCAAGATGCTGCAGGCTAAGTCATATCTCCCAGTGATCACAGACTAGGAACACCTCCAGCATTCAGCTCTGTAGTTAAGGGCCACACGCTGATACGAGGAAAGTCATGGATGTCTCAGGCAGAGCACTATCAGCGAAGAATATATGCTGAACATTTGGAGCGGAGAGGAGAGGGCCAGAATGACGAAGGAAAAGTCAAACCTGTGCAGAGTTATAATCACATTGGACTGGGAGTGCAGTAACTGGCTAGCAGTCTGCAGTGAATGGGCGGTGAAACAACTGATTTACGACAATTAGCACCCAGGCCATGTAATCTTCTAGAGGGATGGCTTAGTGCCAAGAAGCAAAAGATATGCCTTGGAGATCATAGCACAGTTAATGAATGACATTTAGTGCAAGAGAGCCTGCAATATGACACCTTACAGTGAAGTGAGAATATGAGTTGAAATGCTATGTAGAACCCATCCAATGCGCCATGCCGGTAAGCGTGCACTCTTTGTTACTACAATATCCAATAATTGTTGTAGGTCTGTTGCATTATCCGCCACCAATACTGTGTCATCTGCATAGCATATATTGTTTATATTATATCCTCCGATTAGTATTCCTGACTTCTCTTTGATCTCTCTCATTATTACTTCGCTATATAGAGAGAAGAGATCGGGTGACAAGACACACCCCTGTCGTACTCCTAGCTTTATCTGTTCGTAACTACCCTCTTTATTTCCCATTTTAATTGCCGCTACTTGGTTCCAGTATATATTCTTTATTATTCTTAACTCTTTCGCTACCGTGAGCCCATCTGTGGACAGGATGGATTTGCTGTGATGGCAATTCGTCCTTTTAGTCCCACAAAATGATCAGTGGTTTATTTCATATATTTCTGCTCCGTTTCGGAATTTTAAGTTACAGTAAACTGAAAAGTCGTACAGCCGAAAGATTTCTACGCCATGTTTGTGCGGTCAAACGTTTTCTAATATTGGATTCTTGTGAATTTTCAGTTTTAAGGTAGTGTTAATTTGTTTGTTTGGGTTTTTCACAATGGAAACGCCCACCAGTATTGCGTCCACGTAGTAATGACTTCAGATCAAGCTAGATTATTGTTTATAACTGTTTTAAACAATAGTGATTCCCTTATCAGTGAATATTTAGAAAGAAGTTTTAGTTGTGTCTAAAGTTTTAGCACGTGGTGATAAAGAAAAACCAGTGAATGTTCGTCAACAGCTGAGTGTCTGACAACGAAGCACGAATGGCTGAAGTTTACGTCTGTTATTATTGCTATGGGACTTGATCCAAGACTATGTATCAAAGACTACTGGTGTACAAGTGCACATTTATATACTCCTTGGTATGCCACTGCCACTACGTTTCCCAGTAATCAATTAGAAAATTAGAATATATTTATCATACCATGTTTCATGTATGTGAACCTGAGGGTACCAAAAAAACAAAAAAAATTGATCCTCTTGTTGACATGATTCTGAAGAAAATCAAATCAAATCAACTTTATTAGGGTCACAAATTGGGCGCGCAGGCCCGTCTTACATTCGGCCCTTCCAATCACTCGTCTTTCGTTCATCAAGAGCATTATACATTTACATAGGAAGAAAAATAAACATTGTGAAATGAATGATGTAAACATAAACAAGGCTAAACATGGAGAAAAATGTGTACATAAAAAGTATGTGACGTAAAAGTAGTGATGCCAGCGCGTCCCACACACACACACACACACACACACACACACACACACACACACACACACACACACACACACACCACACACTCTCTCTCTCTCTTTCATTCACTCTCACTCTCACTCATTCACTCACACACACACACTCTCACTCATTCACTCTCCCGCTCACTCATTCACTCTCCCGTTCACTCATTCACTCTCCCGCTCACTCATTCACTCTCTCGCTCACTCATTCACTCTCCCGCTCACTCATTCACTCTCACGCTCACTCATTCTGTCTCTCCCGCTCACTCATTCACTCTCCCGCTCACTCATTCACTCTCCCGCTCACTCATTCACTCTCCCGTTCAATCATTCACTCTCCCGCTCACTCATTCACTCTCACTCATTCACTCTCATGCTCACTCATTCACTGTCCCGCTCACTCATTCACTCTGCCGCTGACTCATTCACTCTCACGCTCACTCATTCACTCTCACACTCAATCATTCACTCTCCCGCTCACTGATTCACTCTGACGCTCACTCATTCACTCTCACGCTCACTCAATCACTCTCACTCATTCACTCTCACGCTCACTCATTCACTCTCACGCTCACTCATTCACTCTCCCGCTCAATCATTCACTCTCCCGTTCACTCATTCACTCTCACTAATTAACTCTCCCGCTCACCCATTCACTCTTCCGCTCACTCATTCACTCTCCCGCTCACTCATTCACTCTCACGCTCACTCATCACTCTCACGCTCACTCATTCACTCTCACTCATTCACTCACACTCATTCACTCCCACACACAGACACTCTCACTTATTCACTCTCCAGCTCACTCATTCGCGCTCACGCTCACTCATTCACTCTCCCGCTCACTCATTCACCCTCACGCTCACTCATTCACTCTCACGCTCACTCATTCACTCTCCCGCTCATTCATTCACTCTCACTCTCCCGCTCACTCATTCACTCTCACGCTCAATCATTCATTCTCACGCTCACTCATTCACTCTCACGCTCACTCATTCACTCTCACGCTCACTCATTCACTCTCACGCTCACTCATTCACTCTCACTCATTCTGTCTCTCATTCACACTCACTCACTCTCTCACTCAAACTACAGTAATGAACATAAGTTTAGATTATACATGATAAAATCAAATGGTATATAACTTATAATATGACAGATGAGAATACACAAACATATGGATTCGCGTGTTACATAACATGCGTGTTACATGACATGCATCTGCTCAGCTCTCTCTCTCTCTCTCACTCTCCCTCTGTATTCTTTCATATACACACACTCACACGCATGCGTACGCTCACACACACACACACACTCTCTCTCTTTCTCTCTCATTCACTCTCACTCTCACTAATTCACTTTCCCGCTCACTCATTCACTCTCCCGCTCACTCATTCACTCTCCCGCTCACTCATTCACTCTCACGCTCACTCATTCACTCTCACGCTCACTCATTCACTCACCCGCTCACTCATTCATTCTCCCGCTCACTCAATTACTCTCCCGCTCACTCATTCACTCTCCCGCTCACTCATTCACTCTCACGCTCACTCATTCTGTCTCTCCCGCTCACTCATTCACTCTCCCGCTCACTCATTCACTCTCCCGCTCACTCATTCACTCTCCCGCTCACTCATTCACTCTCCCATTCAATCATTCACTCTCACGCTAACTCATTCACTCTCACGCTAACTCATTCACTGTATCGCTCAATCATTCACTCTGCCGCTCACTCATTCACTCTCACACTCACTCATTTACTCTCACGCTCACTCATTCACTCTCACGCTCAATCATTCACTCTCCCGCTCACTGATTCACTCTCACGCTCACTCATTCACTCTCACGCTCACTCATTCCTTCTCACGCTCACTCATTCACTCTCACTCATTCACTCTCACTCATTCACTCTCACGCTCACTCATTCACTCTCACGCTCACTCATTCCTTCTCACGCTCACTCATTCACGCTCACTCATTCACTCTCACTCATTCACTCTCACTCATTCACTCTCACGCTCACTCATTCACTCTCACGCTCACTCATTCACTCTCACGCTCACTCATTCACTCTCACGCTCACTCATTTACTCTCCCGCTCAATCATTTACTCTCCCGCTCACTCTCACGCTCACTCATTCACTCTCCCGCTCACTCATTCACTCTCCCGCTCACTCATTCACTCTCCCGCTCACTCATTCACTCTCCCGCTCACTCATTCACTCTCCCGCTCACTCATTCACTCTCACTCATTCACTCTCACGCTCACTCATTCACTCTCACTCATTCACTCACACACACAAACACTCTCACTCATTCACTCTCCCGCTCACTCATTCGCTCTCACGTTCATTGCATTAGATTGAATCAGCGGCAGAAGATACTCTGGGGTATTTTGAGATATAATTTTATTCACTAATTTGGCTTTGTTGAAAAGGAAGCGCTTTTGTAGTGGTAGAAGTCTTAGATGACTGTACAAATTATTACTTTCAACGTGCTTTATGCCAGAAACCAGACGAATAGCGCGGTTTTGTAGAGAACATAAGTCGTTTTAAATTCGATTTAGGGCAACCATCCCAAACTGTGGAACAGTAATCGAGATGTGATTGGATATAGCATGTATAGAATATTTTTCGTGTGCTTTCGTCCAGGAAGTGCTGAATTTTAGCAAGTTGGTAAACTTTTTGTGCTATTTTCTTGGTAAGAGCGTGAACATGAGAGCTCCAGTTCAAATGGCTGTCTATTAAAAGCCCTAGTGTTTTATGTTCAGTCACATTAACTATAGGTAACGTGCCCATGCGGAGTTCGAGCGGTGATCCAGTTATGGCTAGTGTCTGTAGGTTTTGTCTGGTCGTTATTAGCATGGATTTGGTTTTGCCGATGTTAATTTGCATGCGGTTTTCATTGCTCCATGTAGTAAGATTATCAAGTTCCTTTTGTAAAGAATTCTCTAATTCACTACGGTTTTCTTGACTAGTATATATAGTACAGTCGTCAGCAAATAGATCGCAAGTTGTATTGATATATAAAGGAAGATCATTAATATAAACTGCAAAAAGCAGCGGACCTAGTATTGAGCCCTGAGGCACACCAATATTAAGCTGTGTGGGTCTTGATAGACAGTTGTTGAAGGACACGACTTGTTGCCTGTCGGATAGAAATGACGTAATTATGTTCACCATGTTGGTGCTTGTCTTCATTTGCTTTAGTTTTCTAATTAAAATATCGTGATCTACCATATCAAAAGCTTTTTTAAAGTCTACAAACACCGCTCCACAAATTCTACCGTTGTTGATGTTTAAGTGCCAGTTATCGGTCATTTTTGTTAGAGCACTATGGCAAGAATATTTAGGTCGAAACCCAGATTGACTGTTAATTATTAGATCGTTGTTAATTAAATGGTGTAACGTTATTTTATGAATGTGTTTTTCTAGTGGTTTTGATAGCGACGATAATAAGGAAATAGGTCTATAATTACCCAAAACGCTATTATCGATTGAGCCATTTTTAATTAGCGGAAACACTTTAGCAATTTTAAAAGCAGATGGAAAGTAGTTTTTGGCCAGGCACTGGTTATATATGAACGTTAAGGACTCACTAATGACTGGTGCAGCACAACGAAGAATTCGATTACTGATACCATCTAGGCCGTGTGAGTTTGTTGATTTGAGGTTCAAGAGATATTTATAAACGTCTGCAACAGACATTAAAGGAATCTCATCGGGAATATTTCTGGTGCACTTCTCCTCACAGAATGATGCCAGTAAACTTAAATTACACGATGAGTCTGGTATTGAAGACTTTAGATTCTCTATTTCTGATTGAAAGAACCAACTGAATTCATCGCATGTTATAGAATTTGGTATTGCTGATTCTGTAGGGCGTTTCTTATTGGTTAGCAAGTTAATAGCCTTCCATATATTTGTACTGTTTGAATTATCTACAATCAAATTTTTAAAATGATCTTTTTTTATCCTACGAATGTCATATTTAACTTTGTTCCTTAGTCTGCGGTAATTGATGAAGTCTTTATTTTTGTGTGCTGTATCTCGCTCTCTCATGATTTCCAGCACTTCTCTAGTGACCCATGGGGATTTATGTTGATTTTTGACTCGAACTTCTTTGATTGGCACGTGTTTATCGAACACATTGTAGACTGTCTTCGTCCAGAAAGCTAATGCATCGTCCGGGTCAGGAAGTTGGTAAACGTGATCAAGGGCTGCTTTTCTTAAGTCTTGCAAAAATAAATCTATTTAAAAGCAGATGGAAAGTAGTTTTTGGCCAGGCACTGGTTATATATGAACGTTAAGGACTCACTAATGACTGGTGCAGCACAACGAAGAATTCTATTACTGATACCATCTAGGCCGTGTGAGTTTGTTGATTTGAGGTTCAAGAGATATTTATAAACGTCTTTCTGCTTTAAAATTCCTAAATTTGATACTTACATGTTTATGTTTAAGAGGTTTGAACCCAATTCTTGACCATGTACAACATACCGGGTAGTGGTCACTAACTGTACAAACAGGAACAGAACATTCAACAATATTATCTGGACAAGTAACATATATATGATCAATTATAGTTGAGGATGTGTCAGTAACCCTTGTGGGACGGTTTATTAGTTGTTTGAAATTGTAAGAAAGAATGATATCGTCCCATGTCTGGTTGGATTTAGGAATATCTATGTTAAAGTCACCTAATATCATGACTTCTCTACCTTCTGTAAACACTATATCCATCATTGTAGTGAAACAGTCATACCAATTGTACCCAGCACACGGATTCCTATATAGGTATCCAATGAGAAACGGCTGTTGGCTGGCTGGCTTCACCTCTAACCAAACACATTCTATCTCTACTGACTCGAGATCACTTCTACGGTAACAGTTGAGAGAATTGGAAATGTATACAGCAATACCTGTCTCTAATTTTTGATTTGCGTCTCTTCGAATTACTTTAAACCCCTTAAGAGTGATTTCAGAGTTGGATATTTTGTCGTTGAGACGACTTTCTGTGATTCCAAACACATGGAATTGTTTGCACAGTATTGCCGAAAGCTCAGGTAATTTATTGAGCAAATGATAGATGTTGAGATGGCCTAAGTATAGGTATATATAGGTATATATTGTGAAGCCACTGATCGTGATTTGCGAACATTGCACGATGAAAGGATGATGTCGCTTGCGGTAGAAATTTTCAGAGTTTTTGAAACTTTATTTAGTAGTAGTTAAGACTATTAGATGGGGTAGGAAAATGTCTGTGCTGGAGTGACATCATGAAAGCTTGATGCAGGGCTGCAGAATTGTATTGCATTAGCTGTTGAAGTTGGCGGTTCCACTGATAGGAGTGTAGATTACCATCCAACGAGGGACCACTGCTGTGAGAGTTACTGGAAGTGCCTGCATTAGAAGCATACATCGGGGGCACAGCAACATTGTTTAACGGTGTCCCCTTTGACACAATAGGGGAAGGATGCTTTATGGGCAAGGGAGGAAACAAACCATCATAGTTAGCAACATTGGGATTGGAGCATGGGTTGCTATCCACGGCATTGTATTCCTGGGGTATAGGCAATGGTGGTGCAGGAAGAGAAGGAGCATTTTCTGAACACTTCGATGTCGCTGTCGCTGGGGGTGAAGTTCGGGTTACTCCTGTAACTGGTGCTGGTTGTTGTGCACGTTCGGGATATTTTATGTTCTTCGCTAGTATACTACTTCCTAGCTTGGAACAATGTATTTGATCCCTATATAGTTTTTTCTTAGGAGCCCCGGACGACGAAGTAAAGTACGGGGTGTTATTAATGGAACTAATGGCATTGTCTTTACATAATTTAAACAAAGTTAGATTGGCAGCATCGGCAGTCCGACGCTGGAATCCATAACATGGTGGAATGATGGATGAAATGAACATAGATGAGTTAGGAAATTTATTTCGTAACAGTACCTCCAGCGTAGATAGTTGTGAGGTGCTTATGATGTTATTATCCATTATGTCATTGACACCAATATGGACTGTCGCTTTTTTAATTCTCTCATTCACTTGGAATTTTCGCAGTGTAGCGGTAAGCCTATCAATGTCAGCGCCTGGTAGAGGAAAGATTGAAGTTGACTCGCTGTCAGAAGATGACATGTGATCACTATAGATTCCCTTCAGCAGAGAGTCTCCAATGATAACATGAGTTGCACTGTCATCAATTGTAAGGTCACGCTGCTGGCGTGTCCGCTTGGGCTGTTGTTGCCACTGACCACTGCGATCTTTCTTGTGTTCTTGATTATTATAGCTTGCTTGTGTTGGTTGTTGATGCCCAGTAGTGGTAACAATTGAACTTTGTGATTCCTGGTCTGCTGCTGGAGAGTCTACACTTAAGGCCTGGAACCTGTTGCTGATATGCACATCAATGGGGTAGATGGATGGTGTGCGTTCTACAGGTTTAGAAGTAGTTTTGTTGATTGTAGAAACTGTCAGTATGTCATTATGCGACGAACATTCACTGGTAGCACACGCATCTATAACACCAAGGGTAGTTTCTGTCTGTGCACTTTTATTAGATGACTGTGCACTTCTTAGTTCTAAAGCATGTATTGATGCTTTGAAAGTTTCCTTCTCTTGTCTAAGGAGGCGGATTTCTTCTCGAAGAAGAAGGTTTTCGTTTTTAAGCACAGCAATAATATTAGTGGTGTTGCTGGTAATAAAATCTGTTAACCTCATCTCCAAAGCCTGAATAAGTTCACGACAATCAATATCATTGTGGCTCTGTGGTTCGGCCGAAGAAAGAGTGCTTGAATGTGATGTGCTGGTTTGATTAGATTGAGCTGGTGAATTCTGTTGTATGTCCAGCTGGAATTCAGTGTCTGATTGTTCACTAGACAACACGATTGAGGTTGGCGATGTAGATGATCGATTCATTCGCTGAGCTGGCGTGCTCGTCAAAATTTGTCCCGTCTTGTTCTTGTTTACATTGTGCCGCTTGGACACAGTTGATGATCGCAAGTTGGAGGACATTTTGGCAACATAGGCAGCTCGATAAGGCAAGGAATAAAATAATATTGCAGGCTTTTCTGTAGGTCGTGCGTGACGTTTACTTGCTAGCCATGCATGGTTAATTCTCACGTTGTCGTAGATCGATAATAGGTAAAATTGAAAAATGGGTGATCTTACCGTCACGATTCACAAAGAAATCCTCATTTAACTAAATACACATTCACATAAACTTGACATTTTGTGTTGTATGTAAATCCAGCTTTAAACGAACAAAATGATGGAGTAAATATACGCGCAGGCCTTTCTGTAGAAGGTGCGTGGTGTTTATCACTTGTTAGTCACGCATGGCAAATTCTCACGTTGTCGTGAATCGATAATTGGTAACATTCATAGATAGGTGCTCTTACGGCCACATAAAATAAAGAAACTCTCATTTCATTAATTAAACAGTCACATAGACTTGAACTGTTGAGTAGTATGTAAATCCAGTTTAGAATGAACACAATGATATACACAGCATCGTGATTGAATTGAGTAAACTTATTAAAATAATCAAAAATCGGGAGAATATGTTAAAACACGTCCTCTCGAAGCCGGAAACCGGAAACCCAGTTTCCCAAGAAACCCAAGAATATCCAGGAAGCATTTTACCCATTTGAAAATGTGTCCATTGATGAAATGATTATTTGGTGGAAGGGCTAAATAAAGCTAAAAAAAACAAACATGCATTGTTGTCTCTACCAAGTCTGTAGTTAGAACTGTTAAGAGCGGATTGCGAAAACCGCGAAGCAAGCCGAAGATGGTCTCCATGAATATAACATGGCGATGAATGGCTGCGACAGAATGGACCAAATGGTTGGATATTATAATATCCATGATAGGAAAACCATTAAGTGGTGGAAGAAGATCTACTACTGGATCTTTGAAATTGTGCAGATCAATGCTCACATCCTACATTCCATACGCCAAACAGAGAAAGGAGGAAAAAAACTGTCATTGAAGGATTTCCTAATTTTAATTCCTAAAAAGGCATGCTCCAGAATCTGCGGCCAAACTTCTTTTCGGATGATTGGGAGCAATTGTGTTTATATTTTAGAAAAGTGGTGTTTGTTCAGTAAATTCAACAGGATTAGCAGTGATCAGGATAACAACGCCCCTTGGTAAGTGCCATGTTTTCATCATTTTTACCTTTTTTTGTCCAATTATTTTACAAAATATATTATATTTACAACCTATACTATAGGATAGCAATAATTCCAATACCTACATATTCCTTGTGCAATCCCCTTTGTTTTGATATATAATACATTTCTGCTACAATTTTAACCATCTTCATAACATTATTGTGACACACCACTACTTCCAGTTTTCTGCCATTATTTTTTTTTCATTTTGTGTGAAAAAGACCAAAACTTCCTTTTAGGTAATTTTAACGAGCAATACTGTTTATATTGTTGAAGACAAGTGGTGTTTGTTTGATTATTCAGTAAATTAAAATGATTAGCAGTAGAGGAGTATAGAAAACACCTAATAAGTGTAATGGTTTCATCATTTTTACCTCTTTTTGTCCAATTATTTTACAAATTATATTATTTTTATTATATTTACAACCTATAGCAATAAATCCATTACCAACATATTCCTTGTGCAATCCCCTTTATTTTGATATATAATACAACATTTCTGCTACAGTTTTAACCATTTTCATAACATTATTGTGACACACCCCAACTTCAAGATTTCGGCCATTATTTTCTTTCCATTTTTTGTGAAAAAGACATGGTTCAGAATATGCACCAGAACTTTCTTTAGGGTGATTTTAATGAGCAATACTGTTTATATTCTTGAAGACAAGTGGTGTTTGTTTGATTATTCAGTAAATTAAATGATTAGCAGTAGAGGAGTATAGAAAACACCTTATAAGTGTAATGTTTTCATCATTTTTACCTCTTTTTGTCCAATTATTTTACAAATTGTATTATTTTTATTATATTTACAACCTATAGCAATAAATCCATTACCAACATATTCCTTGTGCAATCCCCTTTATTTTGATATATAATACAACATTTCTGCTACAGTTTTAACCATTTTCATAACATTATTGTGACACACCCCAACTTCAAGATTTCGGCCATTATTTTTTTTTTCATTTTTTGTGAAAAAGACATGGTTCAGAATATGCACCAGAACTTTCTTTAGGGTGATTTTAATGAGCAATACTGTTTATATTCTTGAAGACAAGTGGTGTTTGTTTGATTATTCAGTAAATTAAAAATGATTAGTAGTATAGGAGTGTAGAAAACACCTTATAAGTGGAGTTTTGTAAATAATTTTCACCTCTTTAATTTCAGTTATTATTATTAAACCTCTCATTATTGTCATAATATCTGTAACCTATCAATTAATTATTAAGACTGTCATATTCCTTGTGCAATCCTCTTTAATTTGATATGTAATACAATAGATCTGCTACCATTTTAACCATTTTAAAAGCATTATTGTAACACACCCCTACTTCCAATTTTCTGCCATGAATTTCTGTTTGGCAGAGAAAGAGTTATAAAATATGTGAATGTAATGTACATATTAACAGCTACACTGAGTGTAATATAAGAGAATAACAGTTACTGTGAATGTGATCTAATAGAAGAAAAAAACAGTTACTGTGAAAATAATCTAATAGATGAACAGTTACTGCAAACAAACTCTAATAGATGAACATTTACTATGAATTGAATCTAAAAGATGAACAGTTACTGTGAATGTAATCTACGAGATGAACAGCTACTGTAAAGAAAATCTAACAGATGAACAGCTACTGTGAAAATAATATAACAGACAGACAGTTACTGTGAGAATAATTTAAGAGATTAACAGTTACTTTGAATTGAATCTAATAGATGAACAACCACACTGAGTGTAATTTAACAGGTAAAACAGCTACTGTGAATGTAATCTAACAGACAAACAGCTATACTGAGTATAACAGATGAGCAGCAACTGTGAATGTAATCTAACAGATGAACAGATGTTGTTGTTGTTGTTTGTCCATCAAGAATGATGATGACCATTCATTTCATCCAGTGAGGTTGAAAGTATGGAGACGTGAGTTCTAAGATGGCTGATAAGGCCTACTTTGGCTCGAAATGTTCTTTGACAATGTGGGCAAAGAATGCTTAACGTTCCAGGAGGTGGATTTCCTGCAGTGGTTTTTCTGTCCAGCCTTTTCTTCACAGCTCTTGCTGTCCTGGTTGCTTCACAAGGTGACTGCACCCTTGCGTAATGATGTACACCACAAATTTCTAGTCTTTGGCAGCAGTCTCCAAGGTGTCAAGATGAATTCCAAAAGCTTTCAGTGAGACTTTCAGAGTGTCTTTAAAGCATTTCCTCTGGCCACCTTGGGAGCGTTCACCATAACACAGCTCGCTGTAAGAAATTTGATTAGGGACCCTGTGATCTGGCATGCGAGTTAAGTGACCAGCCCTGTGAATCTGATTCTTTATTAGTAGAGTGTAGAACTTCAGTGTCTGGACCTTCAGCAACCACCCTTTATTGTAATACGTAAAGTACATGAGTTGCCAGTGAAATAATATACATAATATAGAGTTCGCATCCACTGAATTACTACCTCAGAGATCTATTCCTGTGATCCCTTGACAGAATTAGTTCAGACTAATTTAAACATATGATACCTACTGAAAAGGGGGGAGAAAGGAGGCCCTGTCAAGGTCTCAAAGGAATAGAATTAAGGAAATAGGCTATGCCTCAACAAGGGAGACAAGACTAAGAGTCCGAATGTTCGGGGTCCAAACATTCGAGAAGCAAGAGGTCAAATCCTCTACTGCGCAGTTAAACCCTTGAGCCCGCCTGAAGTGTGAGAAGCCTCGATCACATGGTGCTCGAGTGCACCAGCACTCCGTGTTCACGGGACGCAAGCCAGGGCTTCTAGGAACCATTTACTAAAGTTCATTAGAGATTACTTTAACTTTAGATACTGTGATTGGTTATGATAGACAGATGCTATAATGTATAACTTGTCAAATGCATTGTCTACGTGTATGTGATATGTTCTGAGAGAAGTGCGAGAGGCTGTTCGTCAGAGTGACATTATAATAAATTAGCTTGATAATATCTGAACAGAGAGTTATGTTTGCTCTGTGAGTGCACTTCATCCTGTCTGAACCCGAGTCTAATCTATCCTCTAGTTCTGAGACGTTGACAATAGCACATGATTGATTGATTGATGACTTAGTAGTGCCAGCAGTCATTTCAATATGGGGACTGGTGGTCTCGATGTATGGTGTCCGCCTCGAGTGCTGGAGGTCTCGGGTTCAAGCCCCAGTGAGGACTGGGATTTTTTCACATAGACTTCTAGTAATAAAATTCCCCCTAGTCTCTGGGTAGTGAGATTGGATGCCCGTGTGTATTGTTGTGTACGTAAGCAATCCCCTGGCAGTTGGAAATCAAAATAGAGTAGCCTAACCCCCTCTGCCGTGTGTCCACCTTGACGAGGTAGAGGGGCTTGTGCGTTCCAATGACCCCAAGAGCTATGCCGACGGTAGCACAGCTACTGGTAGGGTCACCCATGTCGGACAGGTCAAGGGAGAGGGACCAGACGAAGAGACACACACACACCTGCTGCCTAGTAGGTAGACTGAGGACAGTCAAAGGTTGGGAAAGCATCCCAAAAAATGCTTGTTGAAATTGGATGTTCTGATCCACAGACTTGACAAAGCAGTGCCACGTAACTTTATCATTTCATGATGCCACAGATGAAAATTAATCGTTATGGTGCTAATCCCGTGAAGTCACATCAGGCGGTGATAGTGCCAGGCCCCCAGCCTCGTGAGGGTCCACCCATGACTACTGGTGGTCACCTTCCCCTGTGCTGTGGAGTCAAGGCACAGAGGAGTAGGTTAAGAGCTATTGACCAAATACCCAGGACACTCAACATACTACAGTGGAATGCCGAAGGAGTTTATAACAAGAAAGTCTCCCTAACACAGCATCTTCATAAAGGTAGAATAGATGTGGCATGCATTCAAGAGACACACCTCAACGCCAATCACAATTTCTCAGTCAGAGGATATCAGGCCACACATTTCAACCACGAAGGACACAAAGGAGGAGTTCTAATACTTACACGAAATACAATACCTTGCAGCAAAGTATCTTTGATCTCTGACAAACCAAACGGAAATTATAGGTGTTGATATATTGATAAAGGACACAAAAATAAGAATTTACCATCTGTATAGCCCAGCAGATAAGGACCTTACACTCTCAAACATGAAAATAACTGACACAAACTGCATTATTGTCGGAGACTTTAATAGCCATTCAGATAGATGGGGATACCCAGATATTTACAAAAGAGGAGATGAAGTGGAGGACTGGGAAATAGACTCAAATCTCCATCTATTCAACAAAGCGGATGACACACCAAGCTTCTACTCCAGAAGATGGTTTACCACTTCTACTCCAGATTTAGCTTTCTGCACAGGAGACATCCTCCACAAAATCGATCGCCATGTGCTTGACCAATTAGGAGGTAGTGACCACAGACTAATCAAGCTAGTAATGAATATGGAGTATGTTCCACAGGAGCAAAAGCCTCTGCCCCGCTGGAATTACAAACAAGCAGATTGGGACAGATTTGCCATACTAACAGACAAATATTGTGAAAACATAAATACATGATATGGCAACATGAAGCAAATGGTGGAAAGTCTAAACAGAGCAATAATACAGGCGGCCACAGAGTCTATTCCAAGAGGAGTGAGGAAAAATTACAAACCATACTGGACTGAAGAACTACAAATTATGGAGGACAAAGTTGAAGATGCCAGGAAGACAGCAGAGAGAGAACAAACAACTGAAGTGAACATCTCTCTCAAAGCCATCTCAGCAAAATATAAAAGAACAGTAAATCAAACAACAAGAGATTGTTGGAGGGAAAAAACAGAAAACCTGAATTTTGACAGGGATGGAAACTAGTGAAAGCCATGAACAATGAAGGACCTAGAAACAAACAAATAACAATTAAACAAGGAAATGCCGTGCTTACAGGAAAAAAGGCTGCAAATGCACTAATGGAACACTATGCAAGTGCAAACCACATTGATATTACAATCGAACAGAAGAAAGCAATCAAAAACAAACAGATACATCATAGAAATACAGAGACAGCAGCAGAATATATGATGGCAAATCTAACAACGGAAGAAATGGAACAGGCATTGAATACGCTAAAAAAGAAGAAATCACCAGGAAAGGATGGAATCACACATGAAATGCTAATAGGACTAGGCACCAACGCAAAAAAGAAACTACTAGCAGTCCTAAATCACAGCTGGAAGAGAGGAATAGTCCCACAGGAATGGAAGGAAGCTATACTAATACCAGTCCCAAAGAAAGGAAAAGACCTGGAAGAACCAAATGGCTATCGACCTATCAGTCTTCTTAGCTGTGTAGGAAAATTAATGGAACGCATTATCAATGGCAGGCTAACATGGCATCTGGAAGAAAACCAACTCTTAACACCTCACCAAGCAGGATTCAGAAAGTACAGATCCACTGAAGATCATATAACCTATATAACTCGGGAAATAGAGGATGCCTTCCAAGAGAAAAAGCACACACTAGCAGTTTGGATACATTTAGAAAAAGCATTTGATAAAGTATGGAAGGAAGGACTGAAAGTAAAACTGCAAAAAATGCATGTTTGTGGGAAAATGTATAAATGGATCAGCCACTACCTTGAGAACAGAACTGCCAGGACAAAAGTACAAGGACAAACTGTCTGAACCCTTTCCTGTCACTAATGGAGTGAAGCAAGGATGTGTCCTGGCACCAACACTGTTCAGCCTCATGTTTTCAGCCATGTTGATGAATGCCTTCGAGAACGACGACATTAAAATAGACATCAACTACCGTATGGATGGAAAGTTATTCAATCTCAGAAGGCTGAAAGCTAAAACCAAAATTAACAGCGGCACCGTCAGAGAGCTCCTGTTTGCTGATGATTGCGCTCTATACGCCAACTCAGAGGCGGACATGCAACATAATGTTTCAGCTTTCTCATATGCCTGTGCCAACTTTGGGCTCAATATCAACTTGGAGAAGACTGTAGTTATGTACCAGCCAGCTCCAGGGAATAATCACATTGTGCCGAATATCAAAGTGAATGATCATAGACTAAGTGTTATGGACAAATTAACCTATCTTGGCAGCACCGTGTCACAAGCTGCCACAATCGATGACGAAGTGAATGCAAGAATCTCCAAGGCCAGTGCAGGCCTTTGGCAGACTGTACAAGAATGTATGGGACAGAACTGGAATAAGCCTGCAAACAAAGCTAAAAGTCTACAAAGCAGTTGTATTATCCACACTGCTATATGCTTGTGAAACCTGGACTGTTTATCAGCGACACGCTAGGAAATTAAACCACTTCCACACAGTCTGCCTAAGGAAGCTACTGAAGATTAAATGGCAAGACAAGATTCCAGACACTGAAGTCCTAGAAAGAGCATCCATGCCCAGTATCCACACTCTACTGATGAAGAATCAGATTCGCTGGGCTGGTCACTTGACTCGCATGCCAGATCACAGGCTCCCTAAACGAATTTTTTTACAGCGAACTGCGTTGTGGTAAACGCTCCCAAGGTGGCCAGAGGAAACGTTTTAAAGACACTCTGAAAATTTCACTGAATGCTTTTGGAATTCATCATGACACCTGGGAGGCTGCAGCCAGAGACCGAAATTCGTGGCGTGCATCATTGCGCAAAGGTGCAGTCATATGTGAGGCAACCAGGACTGCAAGAGCTGTGAAGAAAAGGCAGGACAGAAAAACCACTGCAGGAAATCCTCCTCCAGAGACGTCAAGCATTCTTTGCCCACATTGTCAAAGAACATTTCGAGCCAAAATAGGCCTTATCAGCCATCTTAGAACCCATGGCTCCACACCTTCAACCCCACTGGATGAAATAAATGGTCATCATCATTCTTGATGGACAAACAACAAACACAACACAAGGACAAACCAGCAAAATGATGCTGTTGGAGCAAGGTGTCCCCCAAGGAGGAGTTCTTTCACCAACATTATTCCAAGCATATATAAATGACATCATGGAAAATTTTCCAGCCAAAGTACACACATCCTCCTTTGCAGATGACCTAGCCATATGGACATCTGAAGAATATATTAGTACAGCTAACAGCAGAATACAGCAAGCCTTATTAGCGCTAGAGGACTGATCAAAATCATGGCTAGTGAAGATAAGTGAGGAGAAAACAACATGCACAGCTTTCTCCCTCTCAAATAAAACTCAGCAACCTAAGCTGGTATTGAATGGAAAAATATTGCGCCATGAAGAAAATCCAAACTATCTAGGAGTCACCTTTGATCATCGCCTGACATGGAAGACACAGGTTGAGAAAAATCGAACAAGAGCAAGGCAAAGAATGGCAATCATGAAAAAGCTTGCTGGTACAACATGGGGAGCAGATGAGAAAGTTCTCAAGAAGTTATATACTGGACGGGTGAGGCCAGTACTGGAATATGGCATTGCAGCTTGGGCAACAGCAGCTAAGTCAAACTTTAACAAAATAAGTAGAGTCCAAAACCAAGGAATGTGAATCATAACTGGAAGCCTGAAGACAACACCTATTAATGAACTAGAAAAGATCACTTGTTTACAACCAATGCAGGACAGAAGAGATAGCAGAGCCCAGCAACAAGCAGAAAAATTTAGAAGATTGACAGACCACCCTATGTATAACAGGTTTAATGGTTTTGGAAAGGGAAGACTGAAGTGTAGCAACTTTGTAGAAACTGCAAAACGAAAGATTAGGGCAGATCCCATACTTAACATATCAACAGTCAAACCCTATTTACAATGCAGACAGCAGCAACTTCCCGAGATGATAGGAAACATTCCTGGTATTGAGAAAAAGAACACTCAGAATGAAACCGAAAGAAGAAATATAACCCTAAATTACATGAAAGAACATTACACAAGCAGCAATTGGACCCATGCAAATACAGATGGATCAGCCAAAAATTCAATAGAAAATGGAGGAGGAGGACTTCTCCTAAATTTAAAAAATGGAGTGAAAAAAAAACAGTCAGTGGCAACTGAAAAATTCTCAAGTAACTTCAAAGCGGAGGTAGAGGCTTTGAAAACTGCAACAGAAATGCTCTTGATGGAGTAAAATAAAGAGAAACAAATAGCTATCTTCACAGATGCAAAGTCAGCTGTCTCAATACTGAAGAGCAAAAACAGCACAGAACTAGCTGACCTAAGAGCAGCACTCCATGGTCTATGCCAGAAATCCAAAAAAGTTGTAATACAGTGGATTCCATCACATTGCAGTATACCTGGAAATGAAGAGGCTGACAGACTAGCAAAAGAGGGTGGACTACCACAGCCTGACATAGACATAACCTATAATGAGGCAAAGAGGTTTATAAAAAGCACCTTGCCCCACACCTGCTTCATTTGAGGACAAGCTTTATGGAGGTATCAACAAGCTCAAGTTGACTGCAGCTTACTTTAACTACATTCAGGTTGACATTTAAAGGTGCATGAAGAAGTATTTAAACTGCCACAATTCATACCACAGGCATGTCTGTTAACCAAGCCTCCCAGAGGC
This sequence comes from Cepaea nemoralis, assembly GCA_014155875.1. NCBI lineage: Eukaryota > Metazoa > Mollusca > Gastropoda > Stylommatophora > Helicidae > Cepaea > Cepaea nemoralis. The sequence goes on along the minus strand of JACEFZ010001617.1, from coordinate 35,065 downwards.
ATGAAATGGAATATTGCTTGGATAGCAACTCCATTACGTGGAAAGTCCGAATCGAAAGCTCATTATGTGGATGTCATCTGCAGACTGCATTCTTCTGGCTTCCGGAAGAACAGCCTATGGTGAACAGAAGGCCCAATATACGGAAGTGAGGCTAAGCAGCCATGTGCAGGAAGTGACGATTCCTTGGGTGAGCCCAGTACCAGAGCGCTGTGTGTTGGCTCTGCAATTATGGAAGCCTCCTTGGATGGCGGGGAATGCCCATGGTCTGCCCCTGCCTTCCCTTGAGGGCTGACCAGGATGCCTTTGGCTGTTCTATATGGGCCAGCTGGGATGGGAGATAACACCACAACAGTGAGAGTCTAACATTCTAAGAAACCCCCGGGAAGGTTAACCCGGTCAACAAATGCCCGCAGAAGTCGGATGTGTCGGCCTAATGATGCAAGAACGCAGCTCTGTTGTAAACAGGCACAACGCAATCATGTTCGGGAAAAAAACTCCGGATGAACGCAGAAGAAGAAGAAGAAGAAGAGTAGCCTAACAGTGCTGCCCGGGCAAAATTTTGAGTTTAAAATCTACTCAAAGTATTTCAGGATCTTCGCCAGTGCTACAGAGTTTGTGCACTGAGCTGAGTTTCTCCGCACTCAGGCTTGAGTTAGGAGTAGAACGGAGCACTTATGGGTTACATCCCTTGTGCAGTGATATTGATTCGTCGACTAAACTAAATGAAACTACTACTTCTTCAGTCATTTCATTAATATTAATTATGACTTAGAAGTGCCAGCAGGGGAGGAGCAGGCTGGCCGAGTGGCTAAAATGCCTTCAGGAAAAACCTGGTTTGAATCCTCAGTAAGGCATGCATTTTTTCTGTCGAGGAAAAATGGAAAACCCTAACCTGCACAGTTCGCTAGCTACTGCACTAGACAGGCGGTCTTAATTCATCAGGATCAAAACCCCCCTGTCCTACACCATAAGGCACTATAGGCAGTAAATGACAGTTGACAGTGCCAGCAGTCACTTCATTAATGTTACTGACTAGCTGAGGTTTTGGTGAGTTTCACTGGCAAATAAAACTGTAAAAGACACGCATAGAAAACACAAATGAAGGAAACTACTCCTTAAAACTGACTCAGTGCCAACAGATGACATATTGCCAAACACGGTTTTCAGTTTTGACTGAAGGCCGATATATTGTCAAGCATTCTTTGTCAAAGAACATTTCGAGCCAACATAGGCCTTATCAGCCATCTCAGAACTCATGGCTCCATACTTTCAACCCCACTGGATGAAATGAGTGGTCATCATCATTCTTGATGGACAAACAACATATTGTCATACTACATGCTTTATATGTGTACATACTTTACAACACACTCCACTACGGTAAACAAAAATCTGTTGTAGAGTTTGTTGTAAGGAATGTACACTGTCTGTGTTTAGTATTTCTCACATTTTCACAGGAGTCACACATAACTAACTGATTGTATTTATTATTGTTATATCCTGCTGCAGTCGTGATTTCTCTTATCAAAAATAGGCTGAGCATCTATATATATAAAAGAGAATGTTTGTGTGTGTCTTTGTTTGTCCTTTATATGTTTGTGAACGGTCCATCTGATTGAGATGAAATTTTCTACAGATGTTCTCATTCCCGCCAAGCCAACTGGCATAGTTTGTTAGTTTAAAAACAGTTATTTACGTATTCAATTGAATTTAATTAAAATATTACAAGGGGACTTAACTTAAGAAAAGTTTTATCAAGGGACATAACTTTTAGTAGCATGTAGTATTATGTAATTTAAATAATTTTTCTATTTTTAAGTTTCATAAAATGTTTAAAGTAGTTATCTAGTCATATGCATTATAAATAATAATTAAATCTTTAAGGCATTTTCAAAGTTTTCATAAAAATAATGCATCTATTTTAAATACATGAAAATTTTCGAACCCTATTTTTCCCGCACCGGGAACGGGAAAGGGCAGTCGTGTCTGGTATAAACAAAGTCATAAAACTTTTAAACGGGAAAGGGCCAAACACAGACAGATAGATTGATCCCATCCAGGGGCTGGACGAAGCCAGGGCCGGGTCAGCTAGTTATTGTATATAATCATAATTAATGCAAACAGTAAATGGTATGCGCATGTGTGTCAGTGTGTGTGTGTGTAAATATATATATATATAGACACATATACACATGCCAGCTCACACACACACTGGTTCTAAAAAGTCTGTCCCTACAACAGGAAAGTACTGCCATAACTATGATGCTGAAATTGAGGCAATCAAAACAGCAACAGAGAAATTACTAAGTACCAGCCATGGCACACAACCTGTGGTGCTATTGACAGATGCAACATCAGTACTCGAGGCGCTCCTGTCTGGGAAATTGCCAGTACTAAGGACACTACTTTCTGAACTTAGTAGTCAGCATAAGGCCACCAAACAGTGGATACCATCCCACTGTGATACCTGGAGATGCTTGCTTGCTTGCTTGTGTTCGTTGGCTTGAGCTCCAACGCAAAAGTCCTGTATGTCGGATGAAGGCATCCTGTTGTCCAACATCATTGTGATGTCACACAGGACCTGAGGTTTGCGTGAGTATCCGTTGTCCCATGTCTGGCTTATTGGTGTGCAGACTGGTGGTTCCTCGCCATGCAGGCATATACTCTCCGACTTCAGAAGAATCATCAATCCTACTGATGTTAGCCAGGTCCCCGAAGAGACCTGTTGCCCAGGACGCACGACGTGGACGTGTCAGCAGGTCTTGGCCAGTATATATCCCGGCCCTGGTGCCTTGGAAACACCTCTGCGTCCCATACCTGGAGATGACAGAGCTGATCAATTGGCTAAGGAAGGAGCACAAAAAAAAAAAAAGAACAGCCTGATGTGCCCTGTTACATACCACCAAAAGAAAATAATGATCAAATCAGTCAGAAAGCCACCAAAACCTGTTCAAGACGACTACCACATTATGGACAGATCAGAACAAGTCATTATTCTACACCTCAGAACAGGACACAATAGGTTATACAGCCACATGTATAAAAAATTCAAGATTGGTGAATCAGCCATGTGCACATGTGGATTGGCTTCGCAGACAGCAGAGCACATACTCCAAGACTGCCCAAAATACAACATATCTAGGACAAACCTTCTGGTCTAGAGAAACTGACAGTGGAAGATAAACTCTATGAACCGCTGAGTGAACTAAAAAAGACAGTTAAATTCATACAAGAGACAACATTGCAGACATAGACATATTTCAAGCGAATGAAAGAAGAATTATTTCACCCCTATTTATTGTCACAATGACATATCTGCCAAAATATGTTACAAATATAATGTGATGGTGCTAAGAGCAGTGTTTGTGATATATTTGTGAAGGAAAGTGGTATCCTGTATAATTAATTATTCAGTGAATGTACCTGCAGTATCATACAAAGTTAGCAAGGCTGAGGGTATACTGTGCTTGCACTGAGGACTTCCTGTGTGCTGATGTTGGAGTATTGTATTCATTCCACACACAAATCAGTTCTCATTTAGAAAGCAATGGCAAACTACTCAACACAAAATTGCCTAGTTACTCAACTATGGGTTGGGGTTGACCACAACATCCTGCAAAGGACATGCAACATGTATTATACATAAAAGGCATGCAACATGTATCTTACATAAAGGACATGCAACATGTATCATACATAAAGGTAGAGGGTTTACATAACCACTGTAAACAAACCTAAACCAGAAAATAGATTTTGCGCCTGCACAGAAGGATCCATTGTGTACCCAAAATGCTAAAATATGGCTATAACAATACCATACGTGTTTCTGACAGCATCCATTCATTTAAATATCATGTGACAGTAACAAACGTTGTCTTAGTTTCTGCAGAATAGGTCAAACATTCTGTGTATAATGATTGGTTGAAATTACCTTAGTCTTTGAAATAATTTCAGTTATTTGGCATACAGAAAGTAATTATTGTTTTTAGTACTGCTCATAGAAAAGTATTACTTTTAGATGGATTTTCAATCTCTGTGTCCACTTTTACATGTATTTGGAAAGTTTCATTGTGGAATTTGCTCGAATTGTGGTGGCCACAAAATATTTCTGTGGAGATTTTTCATCTTTGTGAACTGACATCCAAAATGGCAACGACGCGCATATCGATTGGACTCTTTGTACACTGTTTACACTCAAAACATGCAATTTGAACTACTAAAGTTAACGAGAATAGAAGTTTAAAGATTATTAATAATTTATCTGTATACTTTTATGGTTTTTTTAAAAATTATTTAACATGACGGAACATATTTTTGAAGTTGCTTTCATATCCATCTATGACCCATCTGAGACAATTTCGCACGGACTGGCAGTACATTGGCAATTCATTTTAGAATTAACTGTAAATTAGAAAATACTGTAGATGAGTATTTTTTTTAAATCTCTCATTATGTTTTTGTCAATGCATTTGTTGGAGACATTTTTCTACATGGACCCCATCATACTGAGAAAATTAATTTTCATGGCGACATCAAGCCTGATCATTTTTTAAGACTAAATTTTTAAATGTTAATGTTGCATTACTTTGATCAAGCTTTTCAAATTGGGTATTTACTAACGATTACCACCACATATACATAGGCTTTGAAAAACCAAATCCAATGGTACCTCAAGTGAAACCTGGACGTCATTTCTAAGTGGAGATATTGAGTGTTGTGATCCTGAACAAATAAATAATTAGTAACTCTCTCACTTAGCTTCTTGCTACTATGAGGGTAAGTTAATAAGTAAGTCACAAATGGCTGTAGAAAAATAACTAAAGATGATAACAACTTGAAACCAGTTTATTTTTATACATACATTGTCCCTTTATTTCTCAAAATAATTTCCACCAATATTGATGCACTTATCCCATCGTTTTATCAATCCTTGCAAACCAGCTGCATAGAACTGCATGCTTTGTTTTCACTGACCTACCATCCCACAGAACTGTGTGACCTATACTTATTGACTCACCTTCGTAATGTTTTCTACAAAGCTATGCATTGCTTTACGGGATAAACATTTGTCAGTATAAACACTGACAACCTACCTTGGCGGGAGACATTTCGTGAATGACGCTGAAGCTGAATGTGAAGTGAAAACGGGGTTTAGAAAACAGAGCACACAGTTCTATGCAACCGGTTCCCAAAACATCTCTCAATTTCAGCTCTTCCTGTACTTACTTCTGAATTAAAATCTCCCATTATTATTGCTATATCATTATGACCAATCTTATTTAATGTGTCTTGCAGTGTGTTGTGAAAATCTTCAATTTTGTCCTCCTCTGCTGTTGAAATAGGTGCATATATCTGTATGAGAGTTGTGTTTTTTTGGATGGCCTTTAAGTCTAATAGCGAGGATCTATCACTAACTGGGTTATATCACAGTAAAGCTTTTGCAGTTTTATTTTACCTAATCAAAATTCCACTTCACTATGGCCTCCGATGTCTCTACCAGAATAAATGAAAAGACTTCCATTTTCAGTTGTAAAATGTCCCTTGACTCTCCAGCGATGTTCACTAATTCCTAAAATTTGAATATTTAACCTCTCAATCTCATCACATACTACTTTAAGATTCCTCTCATACAGACTTCTTAAATTCCATGTTCCTATTTTCACTCTTTTTACTTAGTCTGACACAGGTGATTTCCTTGGTAACACAGTCAGGATTAACTCCATCATCACGATTACTAGTACTGGTCCCTGTGTCACTCTTTCCCAGTGTTATCTAATCTGCCTGGCCTGGCGGTCTCACCACCAGATCTTTTTCTTATTATGTTTTCTTTCATGGTTATTATAGTTTCTTGGCAAGTTTTGCAGAAGGTAGTTTGCCATTGCTTTCCTTCTGGGGAGTGACTGTACTAGTCGGTGGCCATAGCCATTGTCACTACTGATGAGATCATCTGCCTATCACTGCAGAGTGCAGACAATAACCAACAACAATCTGTCAGCTGCTCTCACACTCCATCCACCACCTGCTTCCATGGCTTCATGTAACCCTGATTGGGGGGGGGGGGGGGCTAAATGGGTACTCCACCTTGCCCACAGGTGTCACTTAGACTAATGGAGGAAAGGAGGCGTCTTAATCTCCTTTGATAGGGGATACCCCTACCCCGCTAACCGTGGGAAAGACATCAGACTTATAAAAAACATATATTGGAAACAACAAGCTGCCATAAGAATTGATAATGGAGTGGGACAATATTAGCCTATTAAGAGAGGTGTTAGGCAGGGATGTGTATTGTCTCCAGATCTTTTTTTTTCCCCTATACAATAAAAATATTTTCAGAGATGTGAAAGATGTAAATGGAATCGGCATTGGAGGATGAATCATCAATAGCATTGCATATGCAGATGGTACAGTATTGATTGCAGAGAATGAGCAGGATCTGCCACAATTAGTAGATGCAGTTGTTGTACACAGTGAACTGGGGTTAGAATTAAAATGTAAAAAGACACAGATTATGGTCGTCACTAGGAAGAACGAAATACCACAATGTAATAAACAAGTAATCTGTAAAGTTATCTTGGAACAGTTAATAATATTAACATCTGATGGGAGATGCCTTGAAGAGATTGGAACAAGAGTCACCATGGCGAAATTAGCCTTTGGCAAGATGAAAAACATTCTGACCAATAAAAAGATGTCAATAGAAACGAGAAAAAGAGTGTTGAGGGGATACATAGAGCCTGTTCTTTTGTATGGATGTGAAACTTGGACAATTGCAGTCAAGCTGAACGACATCTAATGGCTACGGAAATGTTGTTTCTGAGGAAAATGCATGGATAGACAGAAAAACCAATGACAATGTACTACAGGAGACAAATGAAGGACGTAAACTGATTATTAGAGACATTAGACATAGACAGTCACAGTTTTTTGGACATGTTATGAGAAGAAATGAATTGGAGAACTCAATGACAACTGGCAAGATCGAAGGGAATAGACCAAGGGGAAAACCGAGAAGTAAATACCTGGATGGCTTGGCCACATGGCATGATCGAGACAGGAACACTGAGCTGATCCACGACTCTGGTGATCGAGTGAAATGCCGAAATGGCGAGTCACGACTGCCCACGCTTTCCGGCATGGCACATGATTTATTGATACTTAGATGAAGCAAACATGAATAAATTATGTAACCGACTGAAAGAGTTAATCATCTATAAATAGTAATATAATGTTCTAGTCATAAACTGACCATCAACAAACTGAATGGAGACCGTTGTTGTAAAGACAATCCCATAACACTCACCAAAAAGACGCCATTTTCTCCACCAACGCGCCACAACTGCCGAGCAGGGTTGCCACTTTTTTTGACCAAAAATATCTAGAAATGGCCCAAACAACATCCATAAATATCTAGATTTCGTTGGAAAGTATCTAGGAAAAATATCCAGATTGAGAAAGTAAGAAATTACATATGTATTGATGTGACTGCCGTTCTCCCTTGCGAAGGCCTTTACGGCTTTCGCCGTAACCCCGTATATTCTTTGAGTAACGCAAATGCGCCCGAACCGACAGCGGTTCTGGTAACTTACGGGTCGCTCAGAATGCAATGGCAAACTACTGAGCTTAATCTTGCCTAGTACATCAACAGCAGCTGAAAAATGCTGATGTTGACTGCAACGTCCTGTAAGGGATATGAAAAAAAAAATTTGATGTGACTTACTCTATAGACCGGGCTCTGTGGTTAAGGGCTTGCGAACGCGGTTTGTGAGCCCGTATACCCGGGTTCGAAACACGCGGTGCTGGTTTTTTCGAAAAAGGTATAGGGGCCGGTCGTTCAGAAAACAATGGCAAACTACTGAACGTAACACTTGCCTAGTACATCAACAGCAGCTGAAAATGCTGGTGTTGACTGCAACGTCCCGTAAGGGATACGCAACAAAACAACTCTATAGAATCATGTCCTCACCTTCACTGATGTCTGTCTCACAAGATGCTCTTAGCTTGGATGATGAAGTTTAAGCTTCAGATTCAAAATGACTCTGTTATGCTTTAGCTGTTCCAATTTCTTTTATTACACGATCAGGGAGCTGATAAGTTGAACAGAATTTTCCTGCTCTCATCAGACCAAATCTTATTGTCAAGATAGCATTTAAGAGGTCAAGTTTCATCCTGTTTCTTAGTTTATATTTTGTATAATTCATAATACTGAAAACAAGACATCGTAGTGGGATTGGACAACGAAACTTAAGCGAAGTGGTGCCATACGCCATATTTCATTCCAGGTAAGGGACCTCTGCACTATCCCTTCCTATGACATCCACTGGCCCTGCTGCACCTGTTGGGCAGCCATTTGCACTCTCTCGTCGTCCTCTCCCTCGCGGATCTCCTGAACCACCAAGTCGTTCTCTAGTCGTCATCCTAGACCACATTGGAGCTCTGTCTTTGTGCCCGAACCCCCTTCTGTCCGACTGGGTGTGCCCCATGACCTCTTTCAGCTGGAGTGCTCTCTGGGCATCTTCGACACACTGACAACTTTCCACTTCCTTCCCGTTCTCATGGGGGGGGGGGGGGGCTGTGAGGCACTGACTGCTTCATCTGGAGACTCACGCAGCATCATCACGAGTCTGGCTTTTCCGACTTTGAATTCTTCCATGAGAGACTGGAACGGGAGGACGAGCTTACTCTGCTTACAATATAGTGTGACCATCGTGAGGCATAGTGGTACTTCAAGCCACTTCCTTATGTACTTGCTTATTTTAATTTCCATCGTTTTCACTGTGGTCATGCCTATATCACATATAAGGGGCATTCATTTGAAATCCGTTCGTGCCACACTGTGCATAATTGCCTACGTTGAACATGATCATGTCATAGTCATGTGATAAGTACTGACCAATGAATAAAAGAGCATGTGCTTATCATCCCATGATGAGTGGACATTCATCGAAGAATGCGGGCAGCGTACGGTAACAAATGTGTGTCGAAGACAACAGTGACAGACTGGGCACGAATGTTTCGGAAAGGACATCAGTTCACGACAGATCTTCGAAGGTCAGGTCAAGCGCATATTGTTGCAACAGAAAAAACCATCGCCAAAATTTATGCAGCAGTACAGATGAACCGTTGTCGAAGAATACATTTGCTTGTGAAAGAATTTGATGTGTCAATTGAGACAATTCAAAAGGTCGTTCACAAGAAGCTGCAATATCGGAAAGTATGTTCACAGTGGGTACCATGGATGTTGACCGACCACCAAAAAGAGGAACGCATGGGTTGGTGTTTGAACCACTTGCTGCGCTACAGAGTGGAGGGTGATGCATTTCTCTTCCACATAGTGGCAGGTGATAAATCATGGTGTCACCACTTTGAGCCGAGAAGCAAAAGAGAGAGCATGCAATGGAAGCATACTAGATCACTTCTTCTTCTTCTTCTTCTTCAGCATTCCGAGCCATTGAGGTTCTTTGCTGCAAATACAATCTGTCTCCATTCGTCTCTCTGGTGGACCTTCTCTTGCCAGTCGTTGATTCCAAGTGCTTGTAGGTCTGTACATGTGTTATCTCTCCACCGTCTTCTTGGTCTACCTCGGGGTCTACGGTCATTTATTTCCTGAGTGTAAGCGAGTTTTGTTTCCCTATTATCTTCCATTCTTTCTATATGCCCCAGCCATTGTAGTCTATTAGCCTTCATGATACCAGTGATTAGCGGGGACTTAAACAGATCATAAATGTCTTTGTTACTTCTTCTTTTCCACTCTTCACTTTGTGTATCCTTAATGGGTCCAAAGATGCGTCTTAAAATTTTGTTCTCAAAGGTTTGTAACAAGGCTTCGTCTCCTTTCGTTGTACTCCAGGTTTCAGAGCCATACAGCACAACTGGTCTGATCAGTGTTTTGTATATTGTGATTTTGGTGTTACAATGTTTACATTATTTTTACCTCCTTTTGTCCAATTATTTTACAAATTATATTATTATTTTTATTTTATTTACAACCTAAAGCAGAAATTCTCCTACCAACATATTCCTTGTGCAATCCCCTTTATTTTGATATATAATACAACATTTCTGCTACAATTTTAACCATTTTCATAACATTATTGTGACAGCCCCACCTTCAAGATTTCAGCCATTATTTTGTGTCATTTTTTGTGAAAAATACATGGTTCACAATATGCACCAAAACTTCTTTTTGGGTTATTTTAATGAGCAATACTGTTTATATTCTTGAAGACAAGTGGTGTTTGTTTGATTATTCAGTAAATTAAACATGATTAGCAGTATAGGAGTGTAGAAAACACCTTATAAGTGCAGTTTTTAAATAATTTTTACCTCTTTAATGTCAGTTGTTATTATTAAACCTCTCATTATTGTCATAATATTTGTAACCTATCAATTAATTATTACCATTGTCATGTTCCTTGTGCAATCCTCTTTAATTTGATATGTAATACAATAGATCTGCTACCATTTTAACCATTTTAAAAGCATTATTGTAACACATCCCTAGTTCCAATTTTCTGCCATAAATTTCTGTTTGGTCACAGCCCAGTTTTTGTTTGGTAGTGAAAGAGTTTTAAATCTTTCCCATCAATGTTGATATCTTCCAACATTTTAATCAGCTCATCACTGTTTTACTTTATCAAATGCCTTAGTATAATCTATGAAGCATAAATATATGTCCCTCTGTTTCTCTATTATCATACATATAGAATTACATAATTCAGGCGATATATCCTCAGTATCGTATATTGTGTTCAGCAGCCTGGTGACTTGGTTAATTCCATATTCTTCTAAGGCAGGGGTGGGCAACTACGTCTCACAAGTTGCACTTAGCTTGGATGATGAAGTTTAAGCTTCAGATTCAAAATGACTCTGTTATGCTTTAGCAGTTCCAATTTCTTTTATTACACGATCAGGGAGCTGATAAGTTGAACAGAATTTTCCTGCTCTCATCAGACCAAATCTTATTGTCAAGATAGCATTTAAGAGGTCAAGTTTCATCCTGTTTCTTAGTTTATATTTTGTATAATTCATAATACTGAAAACAAGACATCGTAGTGGGATTGGACAACGAAACTTAAGCGAAGTGGTGCCATACGCCATATTTCATTCCAGGTAAGGGACCTCTGCACTATCCCTTCCTATGACATCCACTGGCCCTGCTGCACCTGTTGGGCAGCCATTTGCACTCTCTCGTCGTCCTCTCCCTCGCGGATCTCCTGAACCACCAAGTCGTTCTCTAGTCGTCATCCTAGACCACATTGGAGCTCTGTCTTTGTGCCCGAACCCCCTTCTGTCCGACTGGGTGTGCCCCATGACCTCTTTCAGCTGGAGTGCTCTCTGGGCATCTTCGACACACTGACAACTTTCCACTTCCTTCCCGTTCTCATGGGGGGGGGGGGGGGGCTGTGAGGCACTGACTGCTTCATCTGGAGACTCACGCAGCATCATCACGAGTCTGGCTTTTCCGACTTTGAATTCTTCCATGAGAGACTGGAACGGGAGGACGAGCTTACTCTGCTTACAATATAGTGTGACCATCGTGAGGCATAGTGGTACTTCAAGCCACTTCCTTATGTACTTGCTTATTTTAATTTCCATCGTTTTCACTGTGGTCATGCCTATATCACATATAAGGGGCATTCATTTGAAATCCGTTCGTGCCACACTGTGCATAATTGCCTACGTTGAACATGATCATGTCATAGTCATGTGATAAGTACTGACCAATGAATAAAAGAGCATGTGCTTATCATCCCATGATGAGTGGACATTCATCGAAGAATGCGGGCAGCGTACGGTAACAAATGTGTGTCGAAGACAACAGTGACAGACTGGGCACGAATGTTTTGGAAAGGACATCAGTTCACGACAGATCTTCGAAGGCCAGGTCAAGCGCATATTGTTGCAACAGAAAAAACCATCGCCAAAATTTATGCAGCAGTACAGATGAACCGTTGTCGAAGAATACATTTGCTTGTGAAAGAATTTGATGTGTCAATTGAGACAATTCAAAAGGTCGTTCACAAGAAGCTGCAATATCGGAAAGTATGTTCACAGTGGGTACCATGGATGTTGACCGACCACCAAAAAGAGGAACGCATGGGTTGGTGTTTGAACCACTTGCTGCGCTACAGAGTGGAGGGTGATGCATTTCTCTTCCACATAGTGGCAGGTGATAAATCATGGTGTCACCACTTTGAGCCGAGAAGCAAAAGAGAGAGCATGCAATGGAAGCATACTAGATCACTTCTTCTTCTTCTTCTTCAGCATTCCGAGCCATTGAGGTTCTTTGCTGCAAATACAATCTGTCTCCATTCGTCTCTCTGGTGGACCTTCTCTTGCCAGTCGTTGATTCCAAGTGCTTGTAGGTCTGTACATGTGTTATCTCTCCACCGTCTTCTTGGTCTACCTCGGGGTCTACGGTCATTTATTTCCTGAGTGTAAGCGAGTTTTGTTTCCCTATTATCTTCCATTCTTTCTATATGCCCCAGCCATTGTAGTCTATTAGCCTTCATGATACCAGTGATTAGCGGGGACTTAAACAGATCATAAATGTCTTTGTTACTTCTTCTTTTCCACTCTTCACTTTGTGTATCCTTAATGGGTCCAAAGATGCGTCTTAAAATTTTGTTCTCAAAGGTTTGTAACAAGGCTTCGTCTCCTTTCGTTGTACTCCAGGTTTCAGAGCCATACAGCACAACTGGTCTGATCAGTGTTTTGTATATTGTGATTTTGGTGTTACAATGTTTACATTATTTTTACCTACTTTTGTCCAATTATTTTACAAATTATATTATTATTTTTATTATATTTACAACCTAAAGCAGAAATTCTCCTACCAACATATTCCTTGTGCAATCCCCTTTATTTTGATATATAATACAACATTTCTGCTACAATTTTAACCATTTTCATAACATTATTGTGACAGCCCCACCTTCAAGATTTCAGCCATTATTTGTGTCATTTTGTGAAAAATACATGGTTCACAATATGCACCAAAACTTCATTTTGGGTTATTTTAATGAGCAATACTGTTTATATTCTTGAAGACAAGTGGTGTTTGTTTGATTATTCAGTAAATTAAACATGATTAGCAGTATAGGAGTGTAGAAAACACCTTATAAGTGCAGTTATTAAAATAATTTTTACCTCTTTAATTTCAGTTGTTATTATTAAACCTCTCATTATTGTCATAATATTTGTAACCTATCAATTAATTATTACCATTGTCATGTTCCTTGTGCAATCCTCTTTAATTTGATATGTAATACAATAGATCTGCTACCATTTTAACCATTTTAAAAGCATTATTGTAACACATCCCTGGTTCCAATTTTCTGCCATAAATTTCTGTTTGGTCACAGCCCAGTTTTTGTTTGGTAGTGAAAGAGTTTTAAATCTTTCCCATCAATGTTGATATCTTCCAACATTTTAATCAGCTCATCATGTTTTACTTTATCAAATGCCTTAGTATAATCTATGAAGCATAAATATATGTCCCTCTGTTTCTCTATTATCAATAAATATAGAATTACATAATTCAGGCGATATATCCTCAGTATCGTATATTGTGTTCAGCAGCCTGGTGACTTGGTTAATTCCATATTCTTCTAAGGCAGGGGTGGGCAAACTACGGCCCGCGGGCCGCATGCGGCCCGCCAAGTGAAGTTAAATGAACTGAATGTCAAACTTCAGGGCAATGGAGTGTTTGCACATGCATTGTATGTATATGTAAAATCATTTCAGGCAAAACTCTCACTGTTCTCCAGACAAGCAAGTGAAAAAAGATTGTGTCACTTCCCTTTGCTGAAACAAGAAACCATTTCTGGTGAAATGACTGAAAAATACAAAGTCCTATTAGATGCATTGATTGAAGAATTTGGATGGAGATTCCAAGATTTCAAGAAATTAGAGCCATAGTTCAATATTCTCAGTTCATCTTTTAGTGCAGAAGCTGATACAGCTACAAAGGACATACAGTTGGAGCTGCTTGACTTACAAGCAGATCATGACCTGAAAGAGAAATTCAAGACAGATGGTTTGCTGGATTTCTATGGATCTTTATCACAGGAATCATTTCCCAACTTTACAAACTTTGCAGCTAAACTTTTATCATTATTTGGATCAACATACATTTGCGAATAAGTATTCTCTTGCAAATCTAAGAATAGATCTTTATGGTCGGACTGCAACTTGCATGCTGTCATGCGAATTTCAACAAGTAAACTTGCTCCAGATTTCAAGAATATTGTCAAAAATTGCAAGCAGTTACATACATCTCATTAGAAATCAACAACTGTAGTGACAATGTAGTTGTGTGTGTCTAAATTAAAGCCATTGATAGTAATAAAGAATATTTGTTATAATAACAAGTTGTAAAATCGTGTTGACAAATTAATAACAGTTTTTGTCCATATTGTCAAATATGATATTTAAGTGTATACGTAAAATAAAATTGCAATAATTAGTTATTTATACTGCTTAATAACCTTTAAATAATTAATAATTACTTATTGTGATAGGTTGCTGTAAACAAAATGGATATATATATATATCCATCCATCATGTGCCATGCCAGTAAGCGTGGGCTGTCATGTTCTGCCATCTCACTCGATCACCAGAGTCGTGGATCAGCTCCGTGTTTCTGTCTCGACCATGCCACAAGGCCAAGCCATCCAGGTACTTGCTTCTAGGTCTTCCCCTTGGTCTGTTCCCCTCGATCTTACCAGTTGTCACCAAATTCTCCAATCCATGTCTTCTCATAACATGCCCAAAAAATGTTGACTGTCTACGTCTAATTTCTCTAATCAATTTACGATCTTCATTTGTTTCTTGAAGGACTTGTTCATTGGTCTTTCTGGCTGTCCATGGTATTCTTTGCATTTTCCTCAGAAACCACATCTCTACAGCCATCAGATGTCTTTCAGCCTGACTGCTCATTGTCCACGCTTCACATCCATATAAAAGTACAGGTTCAATGTAGCATATCAACACTCTTTTTCTCGTTTCAACTGACATCTTTTTATTGGTCAATATGTAATATATATATGCGGCCCGCCAATAGCTTTACATGTATCAATGCGGGCCTCCGCACGAAAAGTTTGCCCACCCCTGTTCTAAGGCATTGATCATTTCTACTGTGATGTTATCTATACCCTTGCCAGTTTTCATATGGTTAAGAGCTTTCTGAACTTCTATCTTCAAAATTGATGGTCCTTCATTATTATTCCGATGATTATATTGTTCTTCTCTTGTATCATCATAAAGGTCTTTCACATAATCTGACCACGCATGTAAAATTTGATCTTTTTCTATTATGATTTTGCCATCTTTGGTTTTTAGGCAACCCGTTGATGTGTGTGTTCTTTTGTTAGTGGTGTCATTAATTCTTTTGTGCATTCATTTGGTATTCCGGGTGTTGTGTTGATGTTCAATTTCCTTGCAGTTTTCATCAAGCCATGTTTCTTTTGCCTCTTTGCATAGATTCCTAATTTTCCTGTGAATCTCTTCATATTTTTCCTTTTTATTTTTGTTATTTCTTCTTACTTCCATGAGTTTTAAGATGTCTTCCGTCATCCATTTCTTGCGTCCTATTATCTTTATTTTTGGGATGGTTGTTTCTGCAGCTTGGTTGACTGATTTCTTTAACATTTCCCATTGGTCACTGACATCTTTAAATAATATTTCCATGTCGGACAAATGTTACAAAATATATGTAGAACCCACACCGTTATAATTGCTGGCTTCCTAGCAAAAGGGTTGTGGACATTATTGGGGAAAACATAGACCTGAACCAATATTTGTATGTTGTAAGACGGCAAACCATGACTGCTCATGCTTATAGACATGACACATAATGATGGTGATAATGGACCATCTATATTGTACCCTCATATGAGAAGTCTAGATATGCCATATGGCTACCCTAGAGAACAGAGGGATGTGTGATATCAATAGACATCCATTCTTTTAAACATTGCAAGCCATAGGCCACATTTTAAGCCTGAGCCTGTGGCAGACATAACCTCTCAACATTTCCCAGCACATATTTCTATACTGCCATTATATTACGTAATTTGTTGTATAGTAAATGAAGACTGCCGGTCTCTCTGGCTGTGGGGTTATAACACTTTCTCTCTGTAATCCCGTTTATCACGCAGAGTCTCGTAGCGGAGCGAGAGCTGAGGCAGTTCGACCCCCGCTCGTGACTTGCGGGATACTGAGCCGGTCGCTCAGAAAGCAATGGCAAACTACTGAGCGTAATCTTGCCAAGAGATCAACATACAGCTGAAAGATGCTGGTGTTGACAGCTAAGTCCTGTAAAGGATACGCTTTAAAAAAAAAAAAAAATGAAGACTATAGTAACAACATTATCAAATGGAGAGTTCTCCTATTTTACGGATCCCTACATCAATCATGAATATTATGCTGCCCAGTTTCATTGGGTTTTTACCTGCCATGCTAAACCACTATCTTACTCCATTCCACCATTCTGCATCAGCACTTTGAGGGATTCATTTCCTGTCATAGAACAGGGAAGCTGGCATCAGGAAATAAATATAATGACCGTCTTTGTACCTATTGTTGGGGTGTTTAACCCATTACTGATACACTGACTAGTCTGGTTAGATTAATTATTACGTTTAAATTAGAAAATCAAATCCCGAAACAACCACATAATCAGTTTAAATTAGAGTTTATCTGTTTGTTTGTGTACTAAACTATTCTCTTAATTACAGGTTTATCTGCTTTAACATAAACCTAAGCAGCGAGAGGATATCAAGCTTAGAAAAACAATGAACATTTGTCTCAAAGCTGTGCCTCCTGTAGGTCTCTGATGTGATAGGGTCATCACATGTAGGTCTGTGATGTGATAGGACCATCATATGTAGGTCTCTGATGTGATAGGGCTATCACATGTAGGCCTGAATGCACAGAGGAATAGATGTTAGATCTTTCCCTCACTTTAGCAGTTGATGAGTACAGGCATCAAACTCATGCCCGACTGTGCTCGTGACATTATCAACAGTCCCCAATCAATGTTGCTAATGTGCTCTATAAGATCCAGTGTATCTATTTATTCAGGATGTGTTGCTTCCAGAGCTCAGTTGCCAACTATTTCAAGAACTGCAATTCTATTTAGATAAAAGTTAGTTGCATGTCCTTTATAGGATGTCGCTATCAACCCCAGATGACTCATTGTGGCTGTCCAAACAGTTGTCAGCTTTCTACTATAAAACCAAACCTCTAAAGCTTCCAGGGATTTAACAAATTGAAAAATTATGAAGCTGTGATACATTGCATAAAATCTATTTTTAAAAGTGGCGAAAATATAAACCACAAGACAACTACAACATATCCTACATGTTTGGAGTGTCCGGTATCATACTGGCTGAGGTAAATATCTATAAATAATACCCAAAATAATATAAACATGACAAATTAATATTTATATCAATCCTTTATTTCATTATTACTTATTTACACAGTCAATATAAGTGAAAGTGAATTCAAGAATGTTACTAATTAAATGTTTTGTTCAAAATATACATAAAACAAAGATTCTAAAGAATTTCTCTAATGAGTTTCACAAGAAGTATCATCAATATGACATTGTGTAGGAATCAAGGTAATGTAGAGGCAAACAACCAATCAGAATCTCTCATATATTTACAATAAGATTTGAGACAACACAATGTATTTTTGTCTTGAGTATCAACACGAATGTTAGGCTGAATATATCTGACATGTTTCAGATTTATATTTATGTTGATGAGGCTGATGAAGAAAGTGGGAGGGCTGTTGAAACAAATCTATATAGTTGTTTCATTCTCATCATCATCTCATCTTGTTCCTCTTGTACCCTGCGGTGTCGAGGTGAAGCATAAACAGAGAGAGAGTGTCAGTTTATGGACTTCATATATCAAGATTCCCATGGATTCTGTTATTCCCTCTGCCCATCGATTCCATGGTTGGACTCTTCTTGTGGCTCCATGAGGTTTGTACATCATTGCTTGTTGTGGTTTACTGTCAGTCGGTAGCCTAGTTATATGGCCGAACCATTTAAGTTGCCATTTAACCAGCCGCATAATTGACACATGACTTCTGCCCTATGCGCCGCCTTAGGCTCAAGAGGAATGACTAACTAATGCAACAGTCACAGAGCTTCCATACTTGGTTCTTGGCTTTTAAAAATTGGCATCACAGCATTCTGGGTTAACTCACAGCTACTTCATCTGCCTCAGCAAATGTCATAAGGCATAGATGCTGATTGCTCCAGTAAAACATAAGATTCTTTTCCTCATAGTCTCTCCTTGCTGGAGCCACACTTACATCCAAACTTAAACAACTTCAAATATGTTGTTTCATCTGTTATTGCATCTTCAACTAGCAGTCATTCTTTTGTCTTCATAACATCTCCCTTGTCCATCATAAGTGTTCTTTTTCTTCTTCTGTTTGCTGGAAATGTATTGTCTGTATCTGCAATGTTGTTGCTAGTATAAACTTCATTGTCTTGTTTAGTTCACTCAGTGGTCTATAGAGTTTGCCTTCCACTGTTGTCTTTCTAGGCCAGAAGATTTGCCTAGATATGTTGTCATCAGGACTGTCTTGGAGTATGTGACCTAGATATGTTGTCATCAGGGCTGTCTTGGAGTATGTGACCTAGATATGTTGTCATCAGGACTGTCTTGGAGTATGTGACCTAGATATGTTGTCATCAGGGCTGTCTTGGAGTATGTGACCTAGATATGTTGTCATCAGGACTGTCTTGGAGTATGTGACCTAGATATGTTGTCATCAGGACTGTCTTGGAGTATGTGACCTAGATGTGTTGTCATCAGGACTGTCTTGGAGTATGTGACCTAGATATGTTGTCATCAGGACTGTCTTGGAGTATGTGACCTAGATATGTTGTCATCAGAACTGTCTTGGAGTATGTGACCTAGATATGTTGTCATGTCATCAGGACTGTCTTGGAGTATGTGACCTAGATATGTTGTCATTAGAACTGTCTTGGAGTATGTGACCTAGATATGTTGTCATTAGAACTATCTTGGAGTATGAGACCTAGATATGTTGTCATCAGAACTGTCTTGGAGTATGTGACCTAGATATGTTGCAATCAGGACTGTCTTGGAGTATGTGACCTAGATATGTTATCATCAGGACTGTCTTGGAGTATGTGACCCAGATATGCTGTCATCAGAACTGTCTTGGAGTATGTGACCTAGATATGTTGTCATCAGGGCTGTCTTGGAGTATGTGACCTAGATATGTTGTTATCAGGACTGTCTTGGAATATGTGACCTAGATATGTTGTCATCAGGGCTGTCTTGGAGTATGTGACCTAGATATGTTGTCATCAGAACTGTCTTGGAGTATGTGACCTAGATATGTTGTCATCAGGACTGTCTTGGAGTATGTGATTTGCCAATTCACATGTGCAATAAGTGTGTCCACTAGTGGTACTCTTGAAGCCAAAATGTTCGCTCATTTATTGCCTCACATTCCTGCATCATCCAGAGAGAGAGAGAGAGAGAGAGTCAAAGATTTTGTATGAGAAAAGTGTCTGTGCCTGGTACCCACTCCTGTGTTTAGAGTTTTTGCAAACTACTATGAATGATATCAATCAGCATTACAGATCAATGCTAGACAACCTTGCTGCCATACATTGTGTCCTAACATATTGTTAGTGTCACCAAAATGCATTCTTGTTGGCACCGATATACAGGGCAGTTTTGTGGGTTATGGTCAGCTGTCATTATGTCTGTGTCACATGGACGCTGATCCATAGTTAGTTAGTCTTGCCTCTTGAGCCTAAGGTGGCGCATAGGGCAGAAGTCATGGCTCTCCATGTCCAGTTGTTCGCAGCTACCTGATGTAGATTCCTGGATGTTGTGTGTGATGTTAAGAACGGATACAAACTGGATATTCTTGACGTCTCTTTCTTCTGGCTTGGCTAAAGATGGTTGATCGATGATCTGTCAAACCATTTTCCGTTGTTTTCAGAATCAATTTTTGCATTTAATGTTATGATGCATCGCTCAAACTTGCTAAACTCCAAGGATACTTTCAAGATTGGTTATTAGAATGGGATTGTCTGTTGACCAAGCTGGACACAGACTTCCGAGCACCCAACAACAAGAGAAAGTGCGCCAACTGCCGGGGCAAGCACGGAGCAAGGTACTTGGGCTGTCCGTACCACTAAAAACACTGAGGCGTTCTAAAGATCACCATTACCACAAAGACACCATACAAGGCAGCAAGTCGGAGGGGGAGATAGCCACAGGTATGTCATAAGCTGAAAGAGAGAAAATGCAAAACCAGATAGACGAGTTGAAGAAACAAGTCAAGGCACTGCTGACGTGACTTTGACCAGCGACAATGAGAAACTATTGGCTGAAATAAAAGAGATCCATCAAAACATCAAGCAAGAAGTGGAACACATGGCATGGATAAAGAAGGAGAACGAAGAAATCCTACAAACCAATAAATCAGAGCGAGAACTGCAAAAAGCTGAAATGGAACTTATCCAAAACAAACCAACAGAAGCCATACAAGACATCACAGAGAAACCACAAGATGAAAACCAAGAGATCGAGCCTGAAGACTGCGAAAGGAAACAGAAACTCTATACTGAAAGTGAAAAAAGACGCATGAAAAAAATTGACAACATTGAAAAGCTTCTACGGACCATACACAAAACAGGAGGCAAAAAGACCAAATAAAAAGTCCTTATAAGGACTGCAACAAGTCAAGCCAGATGAGCCAGGAGCCTTCACCAACAAAGGAAACCACAAGAGGAGATGGGCACAAAGAATAGCTGCCGACACCCCCCCCCCCTGATGTCACAGCAAAGGCACAAACGCTTATACAACCAGTCCGAGATAGGACTCACCCGTAAAAGCACACAAGACAAGAAACAGGGTAAACATACCCACAAAAACCACGGATCTCAACAATAACCGATGCTGAGGAGGCAGGTTTAACAGTACCAATTTTTTTTTTTTTGGTTGAAAATTTGAATTGGAATCACCCTGTAAATACCCACTGCTGTAAATACCATTCAACATTTTGGTTAATATATCTAA
Source organism: Cepaea nemoralis (assembly GCA_014155875.1). Taxonomy (NCBI): domain Eukaryota; kingdom Metazoa; phylum Mollusca; class Gastropoda; order Stylommatophora; family Helicidae; genus Cepaea; species Cepaea nemoralis. The sequence continues at coordinate 13,973 of JACEFZ010001617.1, read as the reverse complement.
TCCAAATTCTCCCAGTACTTCTAATTCTTCTACTGTGATTCCATCTAGCCCAGTTGTTTTTCCTTTCTTCATATGTTTGACAGCTTCAGCAACTTCTTCTCTTAGAATAGGTGGACTTTCTAAGTTACTTTCTTTTGTTAATTCATCTCTTTCTCCATTATATAATTATGTTATTTACTCATTCCACCTCTTCATTATAGCACCTTCCTCCAATAATAACTTTCCTGTTTTTGATTCCATACACCCTGTATTTACTCTTGTTTTTCTTCATGTGAGCTCACTGATTTGTCTGAGCATATTTGTTTATATCTGTACTAGAATTTAATTCAGTTTTCTTGCACTGTTCATTTAACCAAGTTTTTTTTGGTCTTCACACATTTATCTCTTATTTCTTTTTCTGATCATAATCTTGTTTATTATTTTTACTTTATTTTCTTTTGTCCATCAATCATTTCTTCAGTCATTCAGTTTTCTAAACTATTCGGCTTCTCTCCAGTAATATTTCTTTGCTTGTTGATGAACGAAGACCTTAAATATTTCCCATTGTTCATTTATACTTTATTTTAGCTATTGCATTGTACCTATTTTTCACAGTCACTGTTATTGTTCTTGAATTTCTTTATCTGCTTTCAGAACCTTTCTATTAAGACTCACGTTCTTAACCACTTTATTTTCTTCTCTTTAATCATCAGTATGTGCTTCTATTGTGTCGTTCTAGACCTGAAGTAACAGTAAATGATGCTCCACACACATCACATTTCAATTAAATGGCTTCTCACCAGTATGTGTTCTAATGTGTTTTTTTAGACTAGATCTACAAGTAAATGATGCTCCACACACATCACATATGTAAGGCTTCTCACTCGTATGTGTTCTAATGTGTTGGTTTAGATTTGAACATTTAATAAATGATGCTCCACAAACATCACATGTGTAAGGCTTCTCACCAGTATGTGTTCTAATGTGTTGTTTTAGACTAGATCCACGAGTAAATGATGCTCCACACACATCACATATGTAAGGCTTCTCACCAGTATGTGTTCTAATGTGTTGTTTTAGATTAGATCCATCAGTAAATGATGCTCCACACACATCACATGTGTAAGGCTTCTCACCGGTATGTGTTCTAATGTGTTGTTTTAGATTAGATCCACGAGTAAATGATGCTCCACACACATCACATTTGAAAGGCTTCTCACCAGTATGTGTTCTAATGTGTTGTTTTAGACTAGATCCATTAGTAAATGATGCTCCACACACATCACATTTGAAAAGCTTCTCACCAGTATTTGTTCTAATGTGTTGTTTTAGACTAGATTTATTAGTAAATGATGCTCCACACACATCACATGTGTAAGGCTTCTCACCAGTATGTGTTCTAATGTGCCCTTTTAGATTTGAAAGCCTAGAAAATGATGCTCCACACATATCACATGTGTACGGCTTCTCACCAGTATGTATTCTAATGTGTCGTTTTAGAATTGAAAGCCCACTAGAAAATGATGCTCCACACATATCACATTTGAAAAGCTTCTCACCAGTATGTGTTCTAATGTGTTGTTTTAGATATGAATGCCTAGAAAATGATGCTTCACACACATCACATTTGAATCGCTTTTCATCAGAATGTATTCCCCTATGTTGTAATAGGTAGCTATTATAAATAAATGAAGCCCCACATATATCACATATGTAAGGCTTCTCACCAATAAGTGTTCTTTTGTGTCTTTCTAGACTTGATCTTGCAGTAAATGATGTTCCACACACATCACATCTGTAAGTCTTCCCATCAGTATGCATTTTAATGTGTCGTGTTATAGCTGAACTACTAATAAATGATGCTCCGCACATATCACATCTGTATGGTTTCTCACCAATATGTATTCTCCGATGTTGCATTAGATAACGATTATCAGCAAATGAAGCCCCATATACATCACAACATTTGTACAACTTCTCTCCAGTATGTTTCATTAAATGTTGTATTATACTACACCTATAGGCAAATGAAGCTCCACAATCATCACATTTATAAAGCTTCTCACCAGTATGTCTTCTTTTGTGTTTTTGAAGATTTGAAAAAGAAGTAAAAGATACTCCACAAACTTCACAGTTGTAGAGCTTTTCACTAGTATGTATTCTCTTATGTTGTATTAGATTATCATTATTAGCAAATAAATCTCCACAGAAATCACATTTGTATGGTTTCTCTTCAGTATGCATACTCTTATTATTTGTTTAACTCCTACTATTGGAAAATGATGCTCTACAAACATCACACATGTGAGGCTTCTCAACAGTATATGTTCTCTGAGAGTTAAATAACAGCAAATGATACATCACATAATGAAATTTTCTATTCATAATCAAATGATTTAGTGGTAAAGCAGTGCTTACATGCTTTGGAATGTTGATAAAATAAGGTGCCACGCTGTCTTGAAAAAGTAAAATCACAATTATTTATATAGTTGTGCCAAATAATCTAATTTGCTAGCATTTTAGTTCCTTATTATGCAGTAAATAATTAGTAATATAACAAACATTGTTATACTTGTAAGAAAAGCAAATTATATATAATCATACTTTAACATCAGCATCCGATTTTGTTTCTCCTTTAATGAATGCAGGAAATATTGACTCACTTGGTTTCATCTGAGAAACAGAAATGATACAGGATGCTAACACAGTGTGTTTAAAATGTTGCTAAATGAGTGTGAAGACATAAATAAAGATGTTTAGCATGCCAGAATATCTAAACTAGCAAGAACCAGACTGACAACATCACTTCCTAGAACATTAAACCTACAAGGTGTGGTTGAGAAGTTTTACACTTTTGTATGAAGCAGTCGGGGCATGTGGCTGGAAAATGGTGGGAACTTAATCATTCTCAAGGTGATGCACTTCTTCCATGTCTTCTTCACAAATCTGATGCCTTGATTGTAGAACTGGCCTGCCTGGGTACAGAACTATATCTCCAGTTCAGTCATCAAGCCCTGGATGTTAGAAGAAAGATATCCATGAAATAGACTCTTCATGTCTGGAAACAGGAAGAAGTCCAATGAGTGTGGTGGGTGTGGTGCACTTTCTAAGTTACTTTATTTTGTTAATTCATCTCTTTCTCCATTATATAATTATGTTATTTACTCATTCCACCTCTTCATTATAGCACCTTCCTCCAATAATAACTTTCCTGTTTTTGATTCCAGACACCCTGTATTTACTCTTGTTTTTCTTCCTGTGAGCTCACTGATTTGTCTGAGCATATTTGTTTGTATCTGTACTAGAATTTAATTCAGTTTTTTGCACTGCTCATTTAACCAAGTTTCTTTTGTCTTCACACATTTATCTCTTATTTCTTTTTCTTATCATAATCTTGTTTGTTATTTTTACTTTATTTTCTTTTGTCCATCAACTTCATCATTTCTTCAGTCATCCAGTTTTCTAAACTATTCGGCTTCTCTCCAGTAATATTTCTTTGCTTGTTGATGAATGGAAACACTTAAATATTTCCCATTGTTCATTTATACTTTATTTTAGCTATTTCATTGTACCTATTTTTCATAGTCACTCTGTATTGTTCTTGAATTTCTTTATCTGCTTTCAGAACCTTTCTATTAATAAGACTCATGATCTTAACCACTTTATTTTCTTCTCTTCAATCACCAGTATGTGCTCTGTTGCGTCTTTCTAGACCTGAACTAACAGTAAATGATGCTCCACACATATCACATTTCAATTAAATGGCTTCTCACCAGTATGTGCTCTAATGTGTTTTTTTAGACTAGATCTACGAGTAAATGATGCTCCACACACATCACATATGTAAGGCTTCTCACTAGTATGTGTTCTAATGTGTTGGTTTAGATTTGAACATTTAATAAATGATGCTCCACAAACATCACATGTGTAAGGCTTCTCACCGGTATGTGTTCTAATGTGTTGTTTTAGACTAGATCCACGAGTAAATGATGCTCCACACACATCACATATGTAAGGCTTCTCACCAGTATGTGTTCTAATGTGTTGTTTTAGATTAGATCCATTAGTAAATGATGCTCCACACACATCACATGTGAATGGCTTCTCACCAGTATGTGTTCTAATGTGTCGTTTTAGACTAGATCTATGAGTAAATGATGCTCCACACACATCACATGTGAATGGCTTCTCACCAGTATGTGTTCTAATGTGTCGTTTTAGACTAGATCTATGAGTAAATGATGCTCCACACACATCACATGTGTAAGGCTTCTCACCAGTATGTGTTCTAATGTGTCCTTTTAGATTTGAAAGCCTAGAAAATGATGCTCCACACATATCACATGTGTAAGGCTTTTCACCAGTATGTATTCTAATGTGTCATTTTAGAATTGAAAGCCCACTAGAAAATGATGCTCCACACACATCACATTTGAAAAGCTTCTCACCAGTATGTGTTCTAATGTGTTGTTTTAGATATGAATGCCTAGAAAATGATGCTTCACACACATCACATTTGAATCGCTTTTCATCAGAATGTATTCCCCTATGTTGTAATAGGTAGCTATTATAAATAAATGAAGCCCCACATATATCACATATGTAAGGCTTCTCACCAATAAGTGTTCTTTTGTGTCTTTCTAGACTTGATCTTGCAGTAAATGATGTTCCACACACATCACATTTGTAAGTCTTCCCATCAGTATGCATTTTAATGTGTCGTGTTATAGCTGAACTACTAATAAATGATGCTCCGCACATATCACATCTGTATGGTTTCTCACCAATATGTATTCTCCGATGTTGCATTAGATAACGATTATCAGCAAATGAAGCCCCATATACATCACAACATTTGTACAACTTCTCTCCAGTATGTTTCATTAAATGTTGTATTATACTACACCTATAGGCAAATGAAGCTCCACAATCATCACATTTGTAAAGCTTCTCACCAGTATGTCTTCTTTTGTGTTTTTGAAGATTTGAAAAAGAAGTAAAAGATACTCCACAAACTTCACAGTTGTAGAGCTTTTCACTAGTATGTATTCTCTTATGTTGTATTAGATTATCATTATTAGCAAATAAATCTCCACAGAAATCACATTTGTATGGTTTCTCTTCAGTATGCATACTCTTATTATTTGTTTAACTCCTACTATTGGAAAATGATGCTCTACAAACATCACACATGTGAGGCTTCTCAACAGTATATGTTCTCTGAGAGTTAAATAACAGCAAATGATACATCACATAATGAAATTTTCTATTCATAATCAAATGATTTAGTGGTAAAGCAGTGCTTACATGCTTTGGAATGTTGATAAAATAAGGTGCCACGCTGTCTTGAAAAAGTAAAATCACAATTATTTATATAGTTGTGAAAATTAATCTAATTTGCTAGCATTTTAGTTCCTTATTATGCAGTAAATAATTAGTAATATAACAAACATTGTTATACTTGTAAGAAAAGCAAATTATATATAATCATACTTTAACATCAGCATCCGATTTTGTTTCTCCTTTAATGAATGCAGGAAATATTGACTCACTTGGTTTCATCTGAGAAACAGAAATGATACAGGATGCTAACACAGTGTGTTTAAAATGTTGCTAAATGAGTGTGAAGACATAAATAAAGATGTTTAGCATGCCAGAATATCTAAACTAGCAAGAACCAGACAGACAACATCACTTCCTAGAACATTAAATCTACAAGGTGTGGTTGAGAAGTTTTACACTTTTGTATGAAGCAGTCGGGGCATGTGGCTGGAAAATGGTGGGAACTTAATCATTCTCAAGGTGATGCACTTCTTCCATGTCTTCTTCACAAATCTGATGCCTTGATTGTAGAACTGGCCTGCCTGGGTACAGAACTATATCTCCAGTTCAGTCATCAAGCCCTGGATGTTAGAAGAAAGATATCCATGAAACAGACTCTTCATGTCTGGAAACAGGAAGAAGTCCAATGAGTGTGGTGGGTGTGGTGCACTTTCTAAGTTACTTTATTTTGTTAATTCATCCCTTTCTCCATTATATAATTCTGTTATTTACTCATTCCACCTCTTCATTATAGCACCTTCCTCCAATAATAACTTTCCTGTTTTTGATTCCAGACACCCTGTATTTACTCTTGTTTTTCTTCCTGTGAGCTCACTGATTTGTCTGAGCATATTTGTTTGTATCTGTACTAGAATTTAATTCAGTTTTTTTGCACTGCTCATTTAACCAAGTTTCTTTTGTCTTCACACATTTATCTCTTATTTCTTTTTCTTATCATAATCTTGTTTGTTATTTTTACTTTATTTTCTTTTGTCCATCAACTTCATCATTTCTTCAGTCATCCAGTTTTCTAAACTATTCGGCTTCTCTCCAGTAATATTTCTTTGCTTGTTGATGAATGGAAACACTTAAATATTTCCCATTGTTCATTTATACTTTATTTTAGCTATTTCATTGCACCTATTTTTCATAGTCACTCTGTATTGTTCTTGAATTTCTTTATCTGCTTTCAGAACCTTTCTATTAATAAGACTCATGATCTTAACCACTTTATTTTCTTCTCTTCAATCACCAGTATGTGCTCTGTTGCGTCTTTCTAGACCTGAACTAACAGTAAATGATGCTCCACACATATCACATGTGTATGGTTTCTCTCCAGTATGTATTCTTATGTTGTATAGAATGCTATTATAAGCATTATCCAATAGCAGACAAAATATCTGGCCACATTCCATGTCTTTTGCATTTGATTTCTTCTGGAAGCTTCTGAAGACAATCTTTGGAAGTATGTGGGTAGCTTGGTTCCACACGACTTCTTCCTGTTTCCTAACATGAAGAATCTGTTTTGTGGGTGTCATTCCTCAAATGACCAGGACTTCATTACTACATGAACATGTTGCTTTGACTCAGGCGGTGAACAGTTCTACAAGCTGGACATCAGATTGGCGAAGAAGAGATAGGAGAAGTACACTGCCTTGGAGAGTGAGTACATAAAGAAGGACGGCATACCACTTTCCTGGTACACACCTTGACTTCTTCATACTAAAGTGCAAAACTGTTTGACCTCCGTTGATTTACGCTGTGTTCATTATATTATATCTAGTCAGCTTGGCTCTTAGCTCCATTATTAATTCTACCTTCGTCTGTATTCTCTTCATCTATGACAATCTACTCAAGGTTAACCCTTTACAGGACAGACGCTTGTCCATTTTGTAGCCCTGAACGGGCAAGATTTTTTCAGGTTCTGTAAAATTTCGGGTCGCGTTAGTAAAAACATCACAAATAAGGTGTTAGTCAACCGATTTTAGTTAAATAAACAACACAATGAAGGGAAAAGCATGCAGAATATGTTACTCACGTGATTGTTGCCGGTAATCCATATCATTCATTGGCACCTTGCCGTCTTGACAGACGATAGTTTGTGCTTTAAAAAGGCATAATAACTTTTAACTATGGCGGTAGCGAGTGTGACTGATAAGGCCAATTTGCGCTGTAAATGTCCGTTCACAGTGGGTGCATGTGAACACGTCGTCATTTCCACCATCATGCACCATCTTACGTCTCAAACGCTTGATGTGTGACTTTTCTGCAATAATTTTCTCCTTTGACTTTATTCCATTTCTGATATTTGCCCTCCATGCAACACGTTCAGCGGCGACTTGCTCCCAATGTGCATTATCAATGCCTGTATCAATCATGTCCCGCTTACACACATCTTTGTATCGTAGTAGAGGCCGACCCTGAGATCTCTTACCCATCTGTAATTCACCAAAAAAGATATCCTTTGGTATTCTACCATCATCCATCCTCCTAATGTCCTATCCATCTAAGTCTACGAAGACTGAGCATGGAATAAACTGTCACACAACCTGATCTTTCCAATACTTCAGTATTTGTGATTTTGTCTTGCCACTTAATACCAAGAATTCTTCGCAGACACCGCATATGAAAGCTGTTTAAGTTGTTCTCTTGGTGTGAGTAAGTTGTCCAGGTTTCACTGCCATAGAGAAGAGTACTAAGGACACAGGCTTGATAGACAAGGACTTTTGTTTTGGCAGTAAGCTTCCTGTTCTCCCAGACTCTTTTTCTTAACCTGTTCATTGTTGTTGCTGCCTTACCAATCCGGATGTTGATTTCCTGATCTAGGGATAATTTGCTATTTACCACTGATCCTAGATATGTAAAATGGTCTACTATCTCTAGTTCAGCGTCGTCAATAAAGATTGATGGTACCCCATGTGCACCTTGTGACATAATCTGTGTCTTCTTTTTGCTAATTGTTAAACCAAATTCAGAACAAGCATTGGAGAATGCAGATAGTAGACATTGCAATTCTTCCTCAGAGTGGGTCGTAACTGCAGCATCATCTGCAAAAAGCAACTCTCTGATCAGTACCCTCCTAATTTTGGTCTTAGCCTTCAATCTCTGAGCATTGTAGAGGCCGCCATCTGAGCGTGAGTGAATGTATATACCACCATCCTGATCACTGAAATGCATATTTCAGTAGAAGTGAAAAGTATATTCCAAAGAGGGTGGGAGCTAGTACACAACCTTGCTTAACTCCACTCTTGATTTCAAATTCTTCAGAAGTTGCACCATCAAACTTGATTATACCCTTCATGCCTGTGTGGAACGATTCCACAATGGACAGAAGAGTTGGTGGGCAGCCAATCTTCTTTAGTGCCTTGAACAGACCCTCACGACTGACCAAATCAAATGCCTTTGTGAGGTCGATGAAGGCAATAAACAGTGGTTGATTCTGTTCACGGCATTTTTCTTGCATTTGTCGCAATGAGAATATCATATCAGTGGTAGACCGGGTCTGTCGAAAGCCACACTGTGATTCGGGGTAGACTTGATCTCCTAGGACTTGAAGTCTGCGCAGAACAATTCTGGCAAATACTTTTCCAACAATACACAGAAGTGAGATACCCCTATAGTTGTTGCAGTCGCTCCGATCGCCCTTGTTCTTGTACAGTGTTATGATGCTTGAATCTTTGAAATCCTGTGGGACTTGTCCTTCACGCCAGCATAGCTCTATTAGCTGGTGGATCTGTATAGTGAGTGTGTCTTGCCCACTCCTGATAACCTCTATTGGAATCCCATCCTTACCTGGAGCCTTGCCAGATGCAAGTTCATTTATAGCACACTTAACTTCTGTTATGGTGGGAAGTGTGTCCAGGTGGTCAAGAGTTGGTAGAGCCTCTATGGCGTTGAGGGCATCATCCGCTAGTTTGGTCTCACTTGAGTAAAGCTCCAAATAGTGCTCTACCCATCTGTCCATCTGCTGTTTCTTATCAGTGATGATTTCTCCAGTCAAGGTTTTCAATGGTGCACTTCTTTTGATCACTGGACCGCAGGCTTTCTTTATTCCTTCATACATGCTTCTTATGTCTCCCTTATCACTTGCGATTTGAATGGACTCACATAACTTGATCCAATAATCATTTGCACACTGCCTGGCAGCCTTTTGCACATCCTTCCTAGCTTGCCTAAGCTCACTCAGAGTGTTACGCGTTGGTCTTTCCTTGTTTCTTAAGAGAGCTTTCTTCTTCTTATCAATCAAGGGCTGCAGAGTCTCGCTGTTGGCCGCAAACCAGTCCTGCCTCTTATGATCCACAGTGCCGTAAACCCCTACGGCAGTTTTATAAAGAGTTTCCTTAATTTGACCCCACTTTTCATTTACTGTACAATTTTCTGGTGTATCAGTGAAAGCGTCTTCAAGTTGCTGTTGAAACTGAAAGCACTTTTCAGGATCATGAGTGTTAATAATATTAATCCTGAGGCTAGGTTTGTGTTTAGCTGTGTAGATTCTCTTTGGTCTCAGTCTAACCCTTGCAACAACCAAAGAATGATCCGTATCACAGTCAGCATTGTGGTAACTACGAGTCAATGATATATGGTTCAGATGTTGTTTCCGTGTGATGATGAAGTCCAGCTGGTGCCAATGGCCGGATCTTGGATGTTTCCATGTGACCTTATGCATCTCTTTTGTTTTAAAAAAGGAGTTTGTAATACATAGGTCATTACTGGTGCAATGCTCCAGCAGCCTTTGCCCATTTTCATTTTTAATCCATATATGAACACAAATATTTACGAAATACGGCATGTTGTTTGTGATTTTCCGTCACCTATACGGTAATTTACAAACACATTTTCAGAATCATAATCACTTTCTTTAAAGTCCGACTCACGACTGCTAATGCAAAGTAACGCTTTGCACTGATATCTAGATCTGATTAATAATCAACTTCGTGACCTTTAATGTCATTGAAATTGAACAGAGCGAAATCTCGGCTATCACTTGAAGAATCGCCGAAATCCATTTTGAAAAACAGCGTAAAAATCCCGAAAACTATCAAAAAAAGTAACTTCAAATTCATTGTAGTGCGTTTACAAATGGCGGCAGTGGCGGAAAGCTGAGAGATCGCGTTTTTACAATGCATAATAGTATCGGCCGGAATCGGATGCTACGCTCGTTTTAAGCGATCGGCCGGTAATAGCCTCTATGCCCTGTAAAGGGTTAATAAAGAACATTTCATTTTCTCAAGTAAATGTAACAGAAGAACAAATACTGTTATAAATATATTACAAAGATTTTTGATAAAAAGAAAAAGAAATGGCAATATTTAAACTAAAGATAATCATGGGCTGTCACGGTTCACCATCTCACAAGATCACCAGAGTTGTTGATCAGGCCTGGGTTCTTGTCACCATTGTGGTCAAGTCATACAGGTGTTTACAACTGGTATTTACCAGGACTTTTAACATGTGGAAATATCAATGGAAGAAGAGACAGAGGAAGACAGGAAGAAAATATTCTGGACAGTCTCTCATCATGGCAAGAAAGAATATAAGAACAGACATTGTTCTGATAACACTTTTGGAGATATTGTGAGTTAGAGAAGCATAATTATCTGTGTATGTCACTTGATGATGTTGATTTAATTGATTAGTTCACACTACAGGACAAGGTTTCTGAATGCATAGTAATAGTTTTAAAATGTCTGGTTATGTTTCAAGGTGGCTTGGAAATGCTGGTGAAAACTTGGTGCTTCACTCAACTACTGCATGGTGAAGTTACTTTCCTGTCCTTTACAGGACATCACAATCAACCCCAGCACTTTAGCTCTTTGTTATTTAGTAGGCAGTGCTAAGTTCAGTAGTTTGCTATTGCTTTCTGAATAGGTGATGCCTCATACCATCAAAATCAATGATAAGTGCTCTGTTTCACATCAGCAGTGGCTGATTTCAATCCCTCAACTTGGTATGATGGGGAATTATGAACCACAATTTCACTATCTCCGAAGCCACGGCGTGGGTTCACTACTGCATGATGGGGGATTGTGAAACACAATTTCACTATCTCCGAAGCCACCGTGTGGGTTCACTACTGCATGATGGGGGATTGTGAAACACAATTTCACTATCTCCGAAGCCACCGTGTGGGTTCACTATTGCACGATGGGGGAATGTTATTGACATCCCAGTCTGCCGATGCTGTGACCAGACTTGTCCTCATGTCTCTTTCATTACTTCTGTGAGAAATAAGGCACACTGAACTGTCAGGGGTTCATAGTGAGCAATAGGTACAGGGCCTCAGTCACTTATCTAAAGGTCTGTGAAAATCACAAAGAGAAGTTCTAGATTCCCCCATCCTCCTGTTCCACAAGATTGGTGGTCTTCTGGTACACTGTGGTCTTAGAAAAGTATCTCCCCCCCCCCCCTCCCTCACCGTACTCCAGGAGTTATTTATTCTGTTTATGCTTCACTGAATCCCAAGAGAAGCTGAAACTTCATTACTACATTATTACAGAAATTATAGGAACTGACACATTCAACAGTGATTAAACTTCCACTGTGGAGTTGCCATGTTCATTCTCCGAGACCTGTTTATGACGCCGCGCTCTACTAGGAAGCTAGTTTTCCCTATTGATTTTGACCCACCTCTTGGTCTCTGCAGCTGAGTGTGACTTATGGACGATGACTACCCCCCTGGTATGGAAGTTAGACTTCAGCCGACACTTACATGATTTGACGACTGCTGCCATGTGGCAACTGCCGCACTGAATAGTCATGTACTTAGATACACCACACTCACTTGCAGGGAAGGCTATGGAGTTGATACAAGACAGTCTGCAGTTACTGCTTTAACCACACTAGTTTCGAGACATGTCCCAACCCAGGTTATGACAAGGCCTTTTCTTTGTTGTGCCAGAGTTCTCGCTTGTCCTTTAATGCCTATTTGCTTTAGCACATCATACACGGAGTGGGAGACTAGACATCTTGCACCTACCTGTTGACGTCTTACTTTGTCTAGGTAACTTAATGGGTTCACACAGGTGTTAATTAATACAAACAATAAATACGTTCGCTATGATATAGCCGATTTATTGTGGCAATCTACAGTTGGCGCAGTGGGTTAAACAGCCCGCGCTTTACATCATCATCATATCACAGATTATAGAACATCAAACATTTCATATAACAAACTAGCACACTATCTAGCCTATGTTCTATCTCTATTCAAAGAGCTAACGAGTCCCTCTCAGGCAGACACTTGTTGCCTGGTCTCAGTCCATTTGTCCTCTGATGGTTTTCCGCGTGTCGCTATTCGACGGGCGGTAACCCTGTTCGAGTTCCTCGTGGACCCCGCTTCAGGCGGGCCACATTAGTGTCCACGGACCCATGAACTCGAGGGTTGACCTTCGATAAGGTTCTGGACTTTTCTTAGTCTGAGCAACTCGGTTGTCTCTCTTGGGCTAGAGTTGCAGCCCTCTAATTCTATCTTTAGGTGAGGTGATGACAGGATTCCCCTCTCCCCTCCTGATCTGGCTTGTTATTGGGCAATTAGATTTAATCTAATTCTGTCATCGACTCATCTAAAGTTAGGGTTTGTAGTTTGGTGGACAGTAACTTGGTAAACTACCTAATGGCATTAGTAACTCATGTATTCTACCATACACTACTTCTCTGATTTGCTAAAGAGATCACTCTGTCTCCTGTGTCCTTAACAATGCTTATCAGACCGAAGTTACGTGGCGTTTTAATAGTTGTATTGACAACTCGCCCTTCTCACGCACCCTATTGGTGCCCAGACAATTAATCTCTGGTTAAAGAGAGTTAACAGGACCGAAGTCCTGGCTAGTTAAGTACACTTTCAAATCTTGATTCGTGAGTGTATTTTAATACACTTTTACTCTCGTATGTCATCCAATGCTAAATATGTAGTTACGATGTTCTCTTATTCCCCTCAGACTACATGTGTCCCTGTTGGCTTGTTAGTGTGTTTGACTAATAAGTTGATGTATCTAATAAAGTGACTGTATTTTAAATTGAAAGTGTTGAGTTTTCAGGTTTGTGTATGTGCTGACTGGATGGTGTATTTCCAAGCGTCACGAGTTGGGATAACCTCAATCATGAATCCTTGCACTGTGTGCACTACATGATCCGGCATTCCAAGTAGTGATGCTTAGTTATATCCTAAATGCTAACCTAAGTATGTTAACTATTTACTAACTAAGCTAAATCCTAAACTAAGTTCTATACATGTATTCACAATTTAGACAAGTTCTGTACTTTTACATCAAAAACGCAGACAAATTACAATAAATACGTGTTGCGTACAATTTGTCCGCCAAGTGTATCGTTCTCTTATTTAATCCTTTCACACATTCATTCATTCGTCTTTCAAACACAATAATATTCGATTAAAATATATAATTTAAGTTAAGGTAAATGTTATTGCCCTTGGAAACAATGGGCTAGGCGATATTCGCCCTTTAAGAAAAAACGTACTTTCTGTACGATGAAGGAAAAGTAGGTTATAATTTAAATAGAGACAATTGTATAGGATGGGTTTTTTTAGCCTCTGAATGGCACCGCCTGTAATATTAAAGTAGAATATGTACAAATTACAGGTTAACACAATTTATATACATCAATAATGGAAATATAATACATATTTAAAATTAAAATTTAAAAAAAAAATA
>JACEFZ010001616.1:37500-38591 GCA_014155875.1 Cepaea nemoralis | reverse complement strand
GGTATACCGAGTTAAAAAACACAGCTTGGGGGTTTGGAAGCAGACCGCCTTGTGTTGGTTTTTATACTGTAGTATGAGTGTCGATCGTTCAGAATGTAATGGCAAACTACGTAAACTTGCCAAGAAACCACACAACAGCCAAGTAATGCTGGGGTTGACTGCTCGTCACGTAAAGGATATGCAATTAATTATAACTTCTCTGCTGAAGTTGAAGGGTCGGGTAAATGAATGCAAACTATTCTTGTAAGCGCTCATTTCTTGCAGTATGTAACGAAAAATGCAATATAATGTGCCATTTCTAGTTAGTTAGTTGCATATCTTTACAGGATATAGCAGTCAACCTTAGCATTTTTGGCTGTTCGTGATTCCTGGGCAAGTTTACGTTCAGTAGTTTGCTATTGCTTTGTCAACGATCGGCACCCATACCACGTTGGCGTTCGTCTCATTCGCACTGGAGCGTAAAAAGAAAAAGTCGCTTATTCTGAAAAGTACCCGATCAGGGGGAAAAAATGTCACGTTAAAAGTCCAACAAAAAGAAACACGCTGTTGAAAGAGGGTGCAGCGTGGGAGCCGACAACAAGAAAAAAAACGTCGAGAGCCCACCGCTAGCTGCATCAAAAGCCCTGATACTACAGCCATCACTGAAGCTACTACAAAAGAGAGAAGATTGACAGCCCAACACAGTCAAGAACCAAGACAGCAAGAAGGAGGAGAAAGACCCCAGAGTCGGAAACACCGACTCGAAAACAGTCCGATGGGTTGTCAAGCGGATTCCTGTGAGCTGACAGATAAGAACCTGAAGCACTACGTGAAGGGAATCTTCACATCCGATTCTTGAAGGCGGGGGGTCTCACCTACCCAAAAGACCCCTACAACTTGGGCAGTAGTGACGTCGGAGGGCAGCGAAATGCCGATACGGATCATTCAGCAAGAAACATAAACCATCCAGAGAGATTCATACCAAGAATCACTCAATGCTCCAGATGTCAGAAGGCCGGCCACAGCAGAGCTACGTGTCGCAGTAAGCGGAAATCTGCCGAACTGCGCCGCTCACCACGCCTTCAAGGAGGTCCGCTGGCTAAGATGGGCCG
>JACEFZ010001616.1:0-30000 GCA_014155875.1 Cepaea nemoralis | reverse complement strand
AATACTGTTAAGTACAGTCTTCTTCTGCCAAAACTCAACCTGGCATTTCCCCCCTATTCTCCCATTTAACGCTGTTCAACCCAGCTCCTATTTACATTGCGAACGACTCAACTACTTTAAGTCATCTGTTTCCAAAAAAAAAAAAACACTTCATTTTTCTTCTAACTGAACGTCAAACTAATAATCATTTAAACACACTCAGGTTAACTCAATAAAACCAAAGTTTTGTAAACATAAGCAGCTAAGTCAACTTATTCATTTCATAAAGCGCAATTGAAGTTCAAACAATTGACTAAACCATATCAATCCCCTCACTCTTTGACATCATTTTTATCCCCACACATTAATCAAACATATATAACTTAAAAACCAACCTGATCATAAAACATATACCAATAATAATACCTTCCTTGTAAACACAAAAATATCGTGTCAAACTTCTTCTATCTGCCATCTGCAGAATATTCCACCACGCTATTTATCTACCTCTTCTCCATTTTCTTAATAACTTCACATTTTTTTCGATAAGTGCAATATCTACATCAATGTCGCTATCCTCCCGAGGAGAGCTAACATCTTTCATATCAGCTTCTTCATCAGTTTCTGACTTTTCATCCATCTCTTGTTCCCCATCTGTATAACCATTACTAGCCACCGCTACTTTCTTCCTTTCTAAATCCAATCTAATTTTCCTGTCTTGCCGTCTCAACAATTTTTCAAATAGCGGCATATCTTCACCACTTGAAGAATTCACTCTAAGTTTCCTTTGCCTCTTAATTTCTTCTTCTTTCTGTCTATCCAACTTTCTTTTTACTGCCTGTCTTGTATTCATAAATGGTGGTTCTATATTTTCCTTGACTGATTCTTCACTAATATAATCGTCATACATGTTATTTTCCTCTGTCATGACTGTTTTTGGTAATGTCTTATATAGGTCTTATATCGGTTATACCATGCTATTTCATCTTCTGAGTAATCACTAACTATAGTTGTTCTCCCAGCTTGTTTACTATATGCTGTAGAGGAGGAAGCAACATCCTTATAGTTGGAACTATCACCCCTGCCAATTTTCTTACTTCTAGTACCACCCCTCCGGTCGGGAATACATTTAACGTCCCACTCTGACAAGTCTGATGCCTCTGTCGTGTCATCTCCTACATTTACTAATAGACTGGTCGCAGCAGTCCTAGTCCCAGCACTTTTTCTAATTTTCCTCCTGGGGTTTCTTGGTTTTAACGGCGGCTTACGTTCTGCCGAAACATCCTCTTTAATTTTGACTGGCGCAACCTTATCAAATTTCACTTGAGGTGGTGCTGCAACTTCTAGCGTCTTAATAGTCGGCGTTCCCCTTACTTGGGTATTTTTCTCTACAATATCTACCTGAGTCTGCGTACTATTTTCTATCATATTACCTGCCTGCGTCTGTGTCTCTCTTTCCTGTCTACCCCTAAAAATTGAAAATACCTGTCGATCATCAGCTAAGGTTCTATTAGTCTGATGCTGATTTTCTCCTTTGTTTGACTTTGCGAGTGCATATCTCAATCTTCTGATTTCAAACCATTGATTTCGTAATGTTTTCTGCTCCTCACTATTAGATGGCCAGTTCCATTTTTTCTTATAAAAATTCTGTCTCTGCCAACTATTATCCTCTGGCTTGCCATGTTGTCTCTCTTCATACCTTCGTGTTCTCGTTACGTCGTTTACATTCCATCTGTGACAGTTTCTGTCGTTGTTATAAAGCGGTTGTTTTCTAAAGCAGGTTGAGCTTTGATGTGGCCTTGGCGTAATGGTATCATACTGGCCATTCGATTGTAAACCTCGACTACTTTGTCTTCTATAATTTCTTACCAGTGTCATAATTTCTGCGCTAGTTTGATTAACTCCACGTCTTCTTTGCATTTCTCGAAAACTCCCATTTGTTCTACTATTCACACTTCTATTCTGTGTATTAAACTGAGCACATCTGTTACTACACAATCCAAAAGCGTGTCCCCTCTGACCACAACTCCAACAAACCATATTTGTGTTATTTGTATTACCTACCGTTTCTCTTACAGACTTTCTCATTTTATCTAGTGAATGTATCTGTGCTGTATTTCTTCTGAATGGATGGATCAATTCATCCATTTTTACGTTCCCTCTTCTTCTATGTCTATACTGTCCTACTTCCATAGGTTCTTCAATTCTATCTTCCGAACTACTACCTAACTCTCGTCCTACTCTTAATCTAAACCTTCTCCTCAAGCTTTCCTCTTGTATAGCGATATCTACCGCTTGTGACAATCTTGCAGGATTCTCTCTTAATAATTTAAATTTCAATCCATCTGACCTAATCCCATCAACAAAAATCCCTACTAACATCCGTTCTACTTCTTCAGCTCGTACATTCTGTCCTAAAAATGACTCTTCAGCTAAATTAATTAACCTGTCACTGTATAGCTGAACACTTTCTGTACTGTTTTGTCTAGTCTGTCGCAATACTGAAAATGCGTTTTGTGGATCAGTAATTTCAGCATATTTTCTTGCGAGATCATCTTTAAATTCTTCCCAGGTTTCACCTTCTGCCGCTTCTAACTTTCTTCTTATGTGGTCAGAAACTGGACTTGTACTTGTTCTGTATGCCAAATTCTTTTTCTCCTCATCTGTAGCGTTTACTAAATACGCATGTTTCTCAATAGAAATGACCCATTTCTTAAACTGGTTTGCCTGACCACTAAATCTTTCAACATCACTGCTTACATTTTGTTGTCTTAACACTGCATCCAACCTTGCTATTGCCCCGCCAACTCCAGTCAATACCTGTGAAAAATCTTGGGGTTGCATCCTAAAATCTGTACTGGAAATTATCAAGCAATATACAAATATTTCAAACAATATTAATTTCAAATTCAGCAACAATATATAATCTGTTCAATTAATTACTCTAATATTACCTATTTATCTAACTATACTAACTAAATACTCCAATCGAAGATCCTGACGAAGAAAATTTTCCGTTGTAATCCCGAATCCTAATAAAAGAATTTAAATGAAATCCTGATGCCGAAATACCTACACCACAAAACAAAGGACTCTAATCGACACCGTCGAAATGAGCAGAACAAAGAAGAGCCTTTTAGATTTCTTAATTCAATCGAAGTCGAAGTCAGTTCTTTCCAATTATTTTCCTGACGTTGATTGTGCTCGATATAACGCTCTCTATAAGACTGCTTGATTATTTGCTCGATTAACTGTATGCGTTGGACTATAATTCCCGTCAATCAAGGTCACCTTCACGCAACCGACAACTGCTCATGGTTTCAGCAAAAATTACTTTCCAACATCAATCTGGCATTTTCATACGTTTCAGCGTAAAAATGATTCATTCAACAACAATTGGATTTAAACCTGACGCTATCCACTCTCTTATTTGTTACGTGGCATCCCAACAACTGTCAGTTTAAATTGAGCATAGCAATTTTTTTACTTGAGATAATTTTCATCAATGCTTTCATTTAAGTGACGTAACTGTAAGGAATATTGAAGATCTCGACTCAATAACTATGGAATTTGCAACATAACCTTGACTTCACCTTCAACAGTCCAATGAGTTAAAACTCATAATTTTCACCATTCTTTGTATTACTCGGAGTTTTGTTTGGAGCAGGTTATCGTACTGTTGAAATCAAATCATTTCTGATACTTCAAAATTTCATAAGTTGTAACATGTAATCAGCGAGTTCATTCTGATAACCTTGTGTACTAATTTTTGAGGCAAAACGGCATTAGTTGATCTCATTATTCAATTATCGTTGGTAGTGATCAAGTTATTTCATACTATTTATCAGATAAAAACATCAGTCTTTCAAAAAATTAAGTTTAACAATCAAACCTTCTGATCTGTCCTGAGAAATCGATCTCCTTTTTAAACAGAAATACACTGAGAACCCACAACAACTACCCCTGGGCGGGCTTTTAGCTGTTGCGTTTCTTATTATTATTTTCTTAAAAAACTTCCTTCTCCAGACGCCCAGACACAACAATATTCCATAGCGGTAACTCTCTCTTCAACATCCCATGTTGTTCTTTAAGGTCAAAGGCACCAAATCAACCTGTGTTACAGTGTTACATACAGGTTAGTAGGCACGTGATCGTACAGCACACAAGACTCCGTTGTTTAGAACATTCTTTATTAGTCGAATCGTTCAACTACCGCATAATGATGGTAAGATCAAATCAAATCCCGATGTTTACATGTTCCTGCCTTCTTGCTAGCTGGCCCCCAAGTGACGTGTGTCCCAGCCTAGATACACTTCTTCATTCGTGCACACACGTTCACTTACTATGGTTTTCCCACTAGTCAAGGAATGCGCAGCATTCCTTAACTCTTTACTCCTAAGCTACTCTGTTACAGCAGTCTCCCAGGTGTCATGATTAATTCCAAAAGCATTCAGTGAGATTTTCAGAGTGTCTTTAAAGCGTTTCCTCTGGCCGCCTTGAGAGCGTTTACCACAACGCAACTCGCCGTAAAAAATTCGTTTAGGGAGCCTGTGATCTGGCATGCGAGTCAAGTGACCAGCCCAGCGAATCTGATTCTTCATTAGTACAGTGTGGATACTGGGCATGGACACTCTTTCTAGGACTTCAGTGTCTGGGATCTTGTCTTGCCATTTAATCTTCAGTAACTTCCTTAGGCAGACTGTGTGGAAGTGGTTTAATTTCCTAGCGTGTCGCTGATAAACAGTCCAGGTTTCACAAGCATATAGCAGTGTGGATAATATAATTGCTTTGTAGACTTTCAGCTTTGTTTGCAGGCTTATTCCATTTCTGTCCCATACATTCTCGTACAGTCTGCCAAAGGCCGCGATGGCCTTGGAGATTCTTGCATTCACTTCATCATCAATTGTGGCAGCTTGTGACACAGTGCTGCCAAGATAGGTGAATTTGTCCACAACACTTAGACTATGACCATTCACTTTGATATTCGGCACAGTGTGATTATTCCCTGGAGCTGGCTGGTACATAACTACAGTTTTCTCCAAATTGATATTGAGCCCAAAGTTGTGGATGCTTGCTTGCTTGCTTGTGTTCGTTGGCTTGAGCTCCAACGCGAAGTCCTGTATGTCGGATGAAGGCATCCTGTTGTCCAACATCAGTGTGATGTCATACAGGACCTGAGTTTTGCGTGAGTATCCGTTGTCCCATGTCTGGCTTATTGGTGTGCAGACTGGTGGTTCCTCGCCGTACAGGCAGACACTCTCCGACTTCGGAGGAATCGGCGATCCTACTGACTTTAGCCAGGACCCCGAAGGGACCTGTTGCCCAGGACGCTCGACGAGGACGCGTCAATAGATCTTGGCCAGTATATAACCCGGCCCTGGTGCCTTGGAAACACCTCTGCGTCCCAAAGTTGTGGATGAAGAATGACTTGCGCGATGAATTGGATTAAAGTGAGGAAGAGTTGCGCAATTCGTCGACCTCACTCTCTCGCCTGAGTCCATCTGAATCCAGTGGCAGGACAAGTCAAGACAACTGGAGACGAATACAGGTGCAGTGGATGACCAGGGCACTCTACGTGCCTTGCCGTGCTCATTACGTTCCACAACGCTTTGCAGGTAAACGCCGTCTAGCCCGTTGAATCAGGAATGATTTCTTCCGCGCAGTCTGCCGGAACCTGTCTTCACATGCTGGGTAGGCATACCCTACTTCTCCGCTTGGTTTGACAACAAATCGGCTACCCGCGCCTGGTTTAGCCAGCCTCTCACAGCTGTTGCCTGGGGGTGGCCGCTGTCGCATGCTGACAGCTACTAGGAGCCACAGGCGTAAGCTGGGTGTCAGGCTTGGACCAGTGGGGGATGGTGTCACAGAATGATGATAGTTTAGTGATTCCCAGATAAAATTAAATATAACATTAATGGCAATATCGGAGAAGAGTTAACAATCGAGTCTGTCAATCTGAGAGAAGGATAAATTGAAGGTTATTAGCCTAAAAATAGGGACAGGTGCTCGCAGAGGTCAGTGGCGGCCGCTCGTATCGGCCGATGGATGGGAGACTTCGGGAACGGAAAACACAGCGGAGACGGTGATCAAAGGGGTCGGACGCTTTGAGGTACCAGCGTCGGAGAATACAGGGAAACAGCGTAAGAACGGAGCGGACCGGAGCATGGAGCGCCCGGACGTATACGTGATTTCACTGAACTTTTTGATGTTACGGAAACGGCAAATGCGACTGTTGATGTATGGACATTAAACACTAACGAAGAACGGAAGGCCCAATATAAATAGTAGCAACTGGGGTTTTTGGTGTTAGTGTGTGCTACCTAAAGGGACGGCAAACTGGATTTATGTCTCCTGAAAATAGCAAAGAAATCATCCCGGGAAATGGGATAGAAGTGATTGTGTGCTAATAGATTTCAATGCTTGGAGTATCATTAATTCTATATATATATATATAAGGTAACACTAATATTAGAGTAATATTAGCATAGGGAAATAGGTGTATATGCTTAGGGTTTACTATTGCTTTCTATTTAGTGAATAGTTTAGACTTTAGTGAATTCTACTGTTTATGTCAGAGTATTCTTTCGGATGCTGTTTCATTACGGCTGGAGAAAGACAATCACATAAACAGTAATATAAGCAGACTTAAATCACCTGATTTAATGTTTATTACCCAGGTTCCACTACACAGCCTGACATATCAAAGAAGATAAACCAGTACGGCTCTTGTACAGAGAAAGCAATGTTGATAATAACTGAAAGAACGTTCACTTTTATCAAGCACTTCACAGGTGCAGTGAAAGTATGTCACTATAGCAAATGCAACCAAAACAGTCAATAAGAGTGGGTGACCTAACGAATGTCAAAAACAGGTTTTGGTGAACATTAGAGAAAGAACTTTATTCAAGCATAGCAAATAGGATAAAACATTGTAATTGAGTACTCACCTAAACGAAACAGGGAAGAACCATAGACCAGTGTACCTATATTCAGAAAACGGTTAAATAACTGTGGACAGGTGTGAGGTGTTTTCACTGATGGATTATAATAACATAAAAACTGAAAACTCTGTCTACGGAAAGGACTTACCGTGATCACATTACTGTACGGTGTTACTGTGGTGAACAATTGTTTTTTAATTCAAGAATTTGGATTAAGTCAAGATTCAAGCTGAACGGCGCATCCAGGGTGAGAACGTTCTAATTATATGTTTGATGTCTGATGTTTTGGCCTTTTGAATATGCTGGAGAAGATTACGAAGACTAACATCTAAGAGTCCTATCTTGCAATCACATTAGCAGACACTACCAACTACAGATACACATTCAATACATACAACTGACATAGTTTTCAACAATAAACAGGTTATTCATTGTTGGAGGAACTGTTGTCAGGGTATGTTATGAAGGAGAGAGAGAGAGAGAGAGAAAGAGAGAGATATAGTGCATAAAAGACGGAAGGGAGGAATGTAGACAAAAGTCATTCAATACTCCCAATAGTAGAAGGATATTAAAGATGTGCTGGTCGAGTCCACTTTCCTCCAGGGACGATTAATCACAGATGGGTCCTGAAAAGGACATGAGAGTCATCCTTACCAAAGGTGCTACCAATACCTGACACCCCGTACCCCCCGGTCCAAATGGTAAGTCACATTTGGAGATGCATTATCCTTCAGTACTCAATCAATTAAGAGCGAGCGTTCTTATCCATTGGGCCCCCGTGACCCCGACTAGCATTCGTTTGTATTTGCTTTCCAAAGCCTTTGACTGTCCCTTGTTTACCCACAAGACAACACCGTTTCTGCATCGCTTCATCTGGTCCCCTATCCTGAGTGTCCTTTTAAAATGTCCGACAATGGAGAAATTACGTCAGCATTTTCTTGGGGTCACTGGAATACGCAAACCCTCTACCTTTACAAGGTGGATACACAGCAGAGGGATAATTACGAGGGGGCTTCAATTGAAAACCTTAAAAGTGGGATAGAAATTACAATGACCATGCCATTGTTTTGTAACCTGTCAATATTGTTGTCAAGAGTGTTAAGCACGTGACAGCACTGTGCAGACGAAATGAACAGTTTAAAGACGCCACCTCACTTTTAACATGCACCAAAGAGGAGCAGCGTTTTGTTATCCGTTTTTTTTTTTTAAAAAATCAGTGAAGATGTGAAACATAGAAACTCATTGGCGAATGAAGATCTCGTATGGTGATGCGTGCCTGTCAGTCCAGCAAGTGTATGAGTGGCGTAGGAAATTTCAAAACGGCGTCACATTTGTGAAGAGGTATAGCAGGTGGTGCATGAGTGGTTATACGTGCGATCAAGATAAATTTTTTTTCTACAGGAATCTAAAAACTTTATCGGCCCTGGAGGACTTGCATTGAACGCAGGGGTTACCACATCGAACCATGATTCTTCTTCTTTCTTCCTTCTTCTTCTTCTTCTTCTTCTTCTCCTTCTTCTTCTATTCTTCTTCTGCGTTCATCCGGAGAGTTTTTTTGGGACGTGACTGCGTTGTGCCTGTTTACAGCAGAGCTGCGTTCTTGCGCCGTTAGGCCGACACATCCGACTTCTGTGGGCATTTGTTGACCGGGTTAACCCTTCCAGGGGTTTCTTAGGGACGGTTTGACTTTCATTGTTGTGGTGTATCCCCATCCCAGCTGACCCATTTAGAACAGCCGAAGACATCCTGGTCAGCCCTCAAGGGAAAAGCAGGGGTAGACCATGGGCATTCCCCGAGATCCAAGGAGGCTTCCATAATTGCATAGCGCTTGGTACTAGGGTCACCCAAGGAATCGTCACGTCCTGCAAATGCTGCTTAGCCTGACTTCCGTATATTGGGCCTTTCCCCAGGGTTTCACCAAAGGCGCTGTTCTCCGGGGACACCAGAAGAATTTTTCCCCGTTTTTTTGTAATGACATCCCCACACCCCCAAATGAGTTTTCATTCGGACTTTGACAACAAATCGGCTACCCGCGCCTGGTTTAGCCAGCCTCTCACAGCTGTTGCCTGGGGGTGGCCGCTGTCGCATGCTGACAGCTACTAGGAGCCACAGGCGTAAGCTGGGTGTCAGGCTTGGACCAGTGGGGGATGGTGTCACAGAATGATGATAGTTTAGTATTCCCAGAAAAAATTAAATATAACTTTAAATGGCAATATCGGAGAAGAGTTAACAATCGAGTCTGTCAATCTGAGAGAAGGATAAATTGAAGGTTATTAGCCAAAAAATAGGGACAGGTGCTCGCAGAGGTCAGTGGCGGCCGCTCGTATCGGCCGATGGATGGGAGACTTCGGGAACGGAAAACACAGCGGAGACGGTGATCAAAGGGGTCGGACGCTTTGAGGTACCAGCGTCGGAGAATACGGGGGGAAACAGCGTAAGAACGGAGCGGACCGGAGCATGGAGCGCCCGGACGTATACGTGATTTCACTGAACTTTTTGATGTTACGGAAACGGCAAATGCGACTGTTGATGTATGGACATCAAACACTAACGAAGAACGGAAGGCCCAATATAAATAGTAGCAACTGGGGTTTTTGTGTTAGTGTGTGCTACCTAAAGGGACGGCAAACTGGATTTATGTCTCCTGAAAATAGCAAAGAAATCATCCCGGGAAATGGGATAGAAGTGATTGTGTGCTAATAGATTTCAATGCTTGGAGTATCATTAATTCTATATATATATATATATATAAGGTAACACTAATATTAGAGTAATATTAGCATAGGGAAATAGGTGTATGTGCTTAGGGTTTACTATTGCTTTCTATTTAGTGAATAGTTTAGACTTTAGTGAATTCTGCTGTTTATGTCAGAGTATTCTTTCGGAGGCTGTTTCATTACGACTGGAGAAAGACAATCACATAAACAGTAATATAAAGCAGACTTAAATCACCTGATTTAATTTTTATTACCAGGTTCCACTACACAGCCTGACATATCAAAGAAGATAAACCAGTACGGCTCTTGTACAGAGAAAGCAATGTTGATAATAACTGAAAGAACGAAATTTTTATCAAGCACTTCACAGGTGCAGTAAAAGATGTCACTATAGCAAATGAAACCCAAAAAACAGTCAATAAGATGGGTGACCTAACGAATGTCAAAAACCAGGTTTTGGTGAACCTTAGAGAAAGAACTTTATTCAAGCATAGCAAATAGGATAAAACATTGTAATTGAGTACTCACATAAACGAAACGGGGAAAAAACCATACACCATTTGTACCTATATTCAGAAAACGGTTAAATACTGTGGACAGGTGTGAGGTGTTTTCACTGATGGATTATAAAAACAAAAAAAACTGAAAACTCTGTCTAGGGAAAAGGACTTACCGTGATCACATTACAGTACGGTGTTACTGTGGTAAACCAATTGTTTTTTAATTCAAGAATTGGATTAAGGCAAGATCAAGCTGAACGGAGCATCCAGGGTGAGAACGTTCTAATTATATGTTTGATGTCTGATGTTTTGGCCTTTTGAATATGCTGGAGAAGATTACGAAGACTAACAGCTAAGAGTCCTATCATGCAATCACATTAGCAGACACTACCAACTACAGATACACATTCAATACATACAACTGACATAGTTTTCAACAATAAAAGGTTATTAATTGTTGGAGGAAACTGTTGTCAGGGTATGTTTGAAGGAGAGGGGAGGAGAGAGAGAGAAAGAGAGAGATATAGTGCATAAAAGAGGGAAAGGGGAGGAATGTAGACAAAAGTCATTCAATACTCCCAATAGTAGAAGGATATTAAAGATGTGCTGGTCGAGTCCACTTTCCTCCAGGGACGATTAATCACAGATGGGTCCTGAAAAGGACATGAGAGTCATCCTTACCAAAGGTGCTACCAATACCTGACACCCCGTACCCCCCGGTCCAAATGGTAAGTCACATTTGGAGATGCATTATCCTTCAGTACTCAATCAATTAAGAGCGAGCGTTCTTATCCATTCGGCCCGTTGACCCCCGACTAGCATTCGTTTGTATTTGCTTTCCAAAGCCTTTGACTGTCCCTTGTTTACCCACAAGACAAGCACCGTTTCTGCATCGCTTCATCTGGTCACTAACCTGAGTGTCCTTTTAAATGTCCGACAATGGAGAAATTACGTCAGCATATATCTTGGGGTCACTGGAATACGCAAACCCTCTACCTTTACATGGTGGATACACAGCAGAGGGGATAATTACGAGGGGGCTTCAATTGAAAACCTTAAAAGTGTGATAGAAATTACAATGACCATGCCATTGTTTTGTAACCTGTCAATATTGTTGTAGAGAGTGTTAAGCACGTGACAGCACGGTGCAGACGAAATGAACAGTTTAAAGACGCCACCTCACTTTGAACATGCACCAAAGAGGAGCAGCGTTTTGTTATCCGTTTTTTTTTTTTTTAAATTAGTGAAGAAGTGAAACATAGAAACTCATTGGTGAATGAAGATCTCGTATGGTGATGCGTGCTTGTCAGTCCAGCAAGTGTATGAGTGGCGTAGGAAATTTCAAAACGGCGTCACATTTGTGAAGAGGTATAGCAGGTGGTGTATGAGTGGTTATACGTGCGATCAAGATAAATTTTTTTTCTACAGGAATCTAAACACTTTATCGGCACTGGAGACTTGCATTGAACGCAGGGGTTACCACATCGAAACATGATTCTTCTTCTTCTTCTTCTTCTTCTTCTTCTTCTTCTTCTTCTTCTTCTTCTTCTTCTTCTTCTTGCGTTCATCCGGAGAGTTTTTTTGGGACGTGACTGCGTTGTGCCTGTTTACAGCAGAGCTGCGTTCTTGCGCCGTTAGGCCGACACATCCGACTTCTGTGGGCATTTGTTGACCGGGTTAACTCTTCCAGGGGTTTCTTAGGACGTTTGACTTTCATTGTTGTGGTGTTATCCCCCATCCCAGCTGACCCATTTAGAACAGCCTAAGACATCCTGGTCAGCCCTCAAGGGAAAGCAGGGGTAGACCATGGGCATTCCCCGAGATCCAAGGAGGCTTCCATAATTGCATAGCGCTCTGGTACTAGGCTCACCCAAGGAATCGTCACGTCCTGCAAATGGCTGCTTAGCCTGACTTCCGTATATTGGGCCTTCCAGTCACCACAGGCTGTTCCTCCGGACACCAGAAGAATGCAGTCTGTAGATGACATCCACACAGTGAGTTTTCGATTCGGACTTTCCATGTAATGGATTTGCTATCCAAGCAATATTCTATTTCGTGTCATTATGACACTTTTTCCACCTTTGATGACACCCACATAGTGAGTGTTCAATTCGGACTTTCCACTTAATGGATTTGCTATCCAAGCAATATGAAGCCTCTGAGAAGCTTTTGCTACCGACATACCCGTCGTGGTTTGAAGTATGGCAGTCTAAGTACTTCTTCATGCATCTTTAGATGTCAACATGAATGTAGTTAAAGTAAGCTGCGGTCAACTTGAGCTTGTTGATATCTCCATAGAGCTTGTCCTCAAATGAAGCAGACGTGGGCCAAAATATCTTTCTCTGTTCTGCATATATTGGGCACTACAGCAGCAAATGTTTAGCTATCATTTTACCAGTTCCACAATTACATTGAATCGGAATCTCCTATCTTTATTTTATTGAACAAGTAGGTATTTCAACCTGTTATGTCTTGTGCGGAGTCTGAAGATCGCCACTTCTTCTCTTCGGTCGAGTGTGTAATATGCATCATCTTTCTGGTGGTCTGGATGCTCTGATTCCCATTTGGCTCTATAGTGCTTTTTATAAACCTCTTTGCCTCATTATAGGTTATGTCTATGTCAGGCTGTGGTAGTCGCCTGCCCTCTTTTGCCAGTCTGTCAGCCTCTTCATTTCCAGGTATACTGCAATGTGATGGGATCCACTGTATTACAACTTTTTTGGATTTCTGGCATAGACCATGGAGTGCTGCTCTTAGGTCAGCTAGTTCTGTGCTGTTTTTGCTCTTCAGTATTGAGACAGCTGACTTTGCATCTGTGAAGATAGCTATTTGCTTCTATTTATTTTCCTTCATCAAGAGCATTTCTGCTGCAGTTTTCAAAGCCTCTACTTCTGCTTTGAAGTTATTTGCAAATTTTCCAGTTGCTACTGACTGTGTTTTTTTTTTCCCACTCTATTTTTTTAAATTTAGGAGAATTCCTCCTCCTCCAGTTTCTATTGAATTTGTGGCTGATCCATCTGTATATGCATGAGTCCAATTATTACTTGGGTAATGTTCTTTTAGGTAGTTTGGGGCTATTCTTTTTTCTTTTGCATTCTGAGTGTTCTTTTTCTCAATACCAGGAATGATTCTATCATCTCAGGCAATTGCTGCGGTCTCCAAGCTGGGAACTTGTGTGAATTATAAATGGGTTTGACTGCTGATATGTTAAGTATAGGATCTGCCCTAATCTTTCGTTTTGCGGTTATAACAAAGTTGCTACGCTTCAGTCTTCACATTCCAATACCATTAAACCTTTTATACATGGGGTGATCTGTCAATCTTCTATATTTTTCTGCTTGTTGTTGGGCTCTCCTATCTCTTCTATCCTGCATTGGTTGTAAACAAGTGATATTTTCTACTTCGTTAATAGGCGTTGTCTTCATGCTCCCAGTTATTATCCGTATTCCTTGATTTTGGACTCTACTTGTTTTGTTAAAGTTAGATAGACTTAGCTGCTGTTGCCCAAGCTGCGATGCATATTCCAGTACTGACCTCACCCGTTCAGTATATAACTTCTTGAGAACTTTCTCATCTGCTCCCCACGTTGTACCAGCAAGCTTTTCCATGATCGCCATTCTTTGCCTTGCCCTTGTTCGATTTTTCTCAACCTGTGTCTTCCATGTCAGAGGATTTGGATTTTCTTCATGGCGCAATATTTTTCCATTCAATACCAGCTTAGGTTGCTGAGTTTTATTTGAGAGGGAGAACACTGTGCATGTTGTTTTCTCCTCACTTATCTTCACTAGCCATGATTTTGACCAGTCCTCTAGCGCTAATAAGGCTTGCTGTATTCTGCTGTTAACTGTACTAATATATTCTTCAGATGTCCATATGGCTAGGTTATCTGCAAAATAGGATGTGTGTACTCTGGCTGGAAAATTGTCCATGATACCATTTATATACGCTAGGAATAATGTTGGTGAAAGAACTCCTCCTTGGGGGACACCTTGCTCCAACAGCATCATTTTGCTGGTTTGTCCTTGTACTTTTGCCCTGGCAGTTCTGTTCTCAAGGTAGTGGCTGATCCACTTGTACATTTTCCCACAAACATGCATTTTTTGCAGTTTTACTTTCAGTCCTTCCTTCCATACTTTATCAAATGCTTTTTCTAAATCTATCCAGACCGCTAGTGTGTGCTTTTTCTCTTGGAAGGCATTCTCTATTTCCTGAGCTATGTAGGTTATTTGATTTTCAGTGGATCTGTACTTTCTGAATCCTGCTTGGTGTGGTGTTAAGAGTTTGTTTTCTTCCAGATGCCATGTTAGCCTGCCCTTGATAATGAGTTCCATTAATTTTCCTACACAACTAAGTAGACTGATAGGTCGATAGCCATTTGGTTCTTCCAGGTCTTTTCTTTTCTTTGGGACTGGTATTAGTATAGATTCCTTCCATGCCTGTGGAACTATTCCTCTCTTCCAGCTGTTATTTAGGACTGCTAGTAGTTTCTTCTTTGCCTTGGTGCCTAGTCCTATTAGCATTTCATTTGTGATTCCATCCTTTCCTGGTGATTTCTTCTTTTTTAGGGTATTCATTGCCTGTTCCATTTCTTCCATTGTTAGATTTGCCATCATATATTCTGCTGCTGTCTCTGTTTACTATGATGTATCTGTTTATCTTTGATTGCTTTCTTCTGTTCGGTTGTAATATCAATTTGTCTGCACTAGCATAGTGTTCCATTAGTGCATTTGCAGCCGTTTTCCCTGTAAGCAAGGCATTTCCTTGTTTAATTGTTATTTGTTTGTTTCTGGGTCTTTCATTGGTCATGTCTTTCATTAGTTTCCATAGTTTGTTTCCACCCTGTCAAAGTTCAGGTTTTCTGTTTTTTCCCTCCAACAATCTCTTATTGTTTGATTTACTGTTCTTATATATTTTGCTGTGATGGCTTTGGGAGATATGTTCGCTTCAGTTGTTTGTTCTCTCTCTGCTGTCTTCCTGGCATCTTCAACATTGTCCTCCAAAATTTGTAGTTCTTCAGTCCAGTATTGTTTGTAATTTTTCCTTGCTCCTCTTGGAATGGACTCAGTGGCCGCCAGTATTATTGCTTTGGTTAGATTTTCCACTATCTGTTTCATGGTGCCATGTCGTGTATTTATGTTTTCACAATATTTGTCAATTAGTATGGTAAATATGTCCCAGTCATCTCATTTGTAATTCCAGCGAAGCAAATGCTTTTGCTCCTGTGGAACATACTCCATATTCATTACAAGCTTGATTGGCCTGTGGTCACTACCTGCTAATTGGTCAAGCACATGACGATCGATTTTGTGGAGGATGTCTCCTGTGCAGAAAGCTAAGACTGGAGTAGAAGTGGTAGAAGCTCGGTGTGTCGCCCGCTTTGTTGAGTAGATGGAGATCTGAGTCTATTTCCCAGTCCTCCACTTTATCTCCTCTGTTTTCAGGATCTGAGTATCCCCATCTTTCTGAACGGCTATTAAAGTATCCGACAACAATGCAGTTTGTGTTAGTTATTTTCATGTTTGAAAGTGTAAAGTCCTTATCTGCTGAGTTATACAGATTGTAAATTCTTATTTTCACGTCCTTTATCATTATATCAACACCTATAATTTCCGTTTGGTTCTTAGAAGTCACAGATACTTCACTGCAAAGTATTGTCTTTCGTGTAAGTATTAGAATTCCTCCTTTGTGTCCTTCACAGTCGAAACGTGTGGCCTGATATCCTCTGACTGAGAATCTGCGATTTGCGTTGTGTCTCTTGTATGTATGCCACATCTATTCTATCTTTATGAAGACGATGTGTTAAGGGGAATTTCTTGTTAGAACCTCCTTCAGCATGCCACTGTAGTATGTTGAGTGTCCGGGGTGTTTGGTCAATAGCTCTTACCCTACTCCTCTGTGCCTTGACTCTACAGCACAGGGGAAGGTGACCACCAGTATTATGGGGTGGACCCCCTCGAGGCAGGGGGCCCGGCACTATCACCGTCTGATGGGACTTCAGGGATTAGCACGATACTGAGTAATTTTAATTTGTGACATCAAGAATTAAGTTACGTTGCACTGCTTTGTCAAGCCTGTGGCTCAGTACATCCGATTTCGACAAGCATTTTTCAGGTGTGCTTTTTCTAGCCTTTGACTGTCCCCGGTCTACCTACAAGGCAGCACGCGCGCGCGTGTGTGTGTGTGTGTGTGTGTGTTAGTCTGATTCCTCTCCCTTGATCTGTTCGACATGGGTGACCCTACCAGTAGCTGTGCTACCGTCGG
This sequence comes from Cepaea nemoralis, assembly GCA_014155875.1. NCBI lineage: Eukaryota > Metazoa > Mollusca > Gastropoda > Stylommatophora > Helicidae > Cepaea > Cepaea nemoralis. Next base: position 13,602 of record JACEFZ010001616.1, on the reverse strand, counting down.
CATAGCTCTTGGGGTCATTGGAACACGCAAGCCCCTCTACCTTGTCACGGCAGAGAGGGAAACATGATACGTTTGTTCTGTACTTTTAAAGAATATATTCACCCCAAAAAATATTTAGGGTTTCAAATTTAACCCCCTTCGTACATAAAGCACCGCAAACAAATAGATATCCAGGTAGAAACTTAAGAATTGGTCTTACTCATCGTAGATGTCGCTGGTGCAGTAGGACCTGGCGGGGAACATGATTTTCTGTGCCTGAGTGGTGGAGATATACACCTTGTGACTTGTGGACTGGTGGAGAGAAGAGATTTTTTAAAAGTTATTTGATAATTACAAGCACACGGAATGATGTTAGGTAAAGAGACTTAACTTATTCAGTGTCAAACAACAAAGCAGGTTTGGACCAAACATTTTACACAATCAAATTAATAAGCATTATAATGTAAATGTCTATTCAATGAGCGTTTAAATTGCGGAGGATACCGCGAAACGAAACAGATAACACGGTGACCTTTTTTTTCTCTCGCATATTTACAGGACATCGTTTTCAACACCAGCATTTTACCTCTGTTGTTGATTTTTTGGCAAGATTACGCTCAGTAGTTTGCCATTGCTTTCTGAACCACCGGCTCACATACCCTCGTAAGTAACTAACGCGACGCGATCCGCTATCGAATCTCGCGCAGCTGCGTTACCCTACGTGGATATACGGGATTACGGAGAAAGTCAATAATCCCTTAGCCAGGGAGACCGGTACGATGACCTTAGTATGGTGATATATGGTCCTTCTAGCCCAGTGGTTCTCAAACCTGTTTTGGTCCAAGCATCCCTTCAACATATGTTCAGAATGTCATCCCCCCCCCCCTTTCATATTTCCTCCCTATAACTTCCTTCCTGCCCCTATATTGTATATGTAAAAATGGAAGCTAAATTCAATAACACATACTAGGACAAGTCTAGACGTCCACATAAAGCGTGATTTGGGGGTCTACTTACGTTAAAAAAAAAACGAATTTCAGACGGACGAGAAGTACAGAACCATAAAGTATAGAGGGAAACATAATATAAAGTAATTGGTTCTTGTATTTACGCAAATCTTAAAATAATCTTAACCCCTCCCCCACCCCCCCCCCCCCCCCCCCCCCCCCCACCCCCGAAACTCTAAAATTTTCCACTAGGGTTGGGGGAGGGGGGAATTCCACACCGGTTGAGAACCACTGTTCTAGCCAAATGGTAGGTCACATTTGGCGATATATTATTTATCGGCACTGAATTATTTCAATAAGTTATGTGAAAATTATACATATGAAAGGACTGTAAGGCACACTTAACACTTTTTAATCCCACGCAACCTGCGATGTGTTGTTAGCTACTTCACATTAACCCCAACCATCACGAAATATCATTTCTCGCCTGCCGATTCGGTGGTTATAAGCTCGAATCTACATTGAGGCGGATTGATTTTTAATTGATCTAGGCTCTCAGTGTGATCAGCCTAAAATGAGTATCAGGAAATGTCTTCGGGTGTAAAGGCGGCCTGTGTGATATTTCCCATATTACCCATCGAATGCCGACTGGTCAATATGAACATGGGACTAGCACCATTTACACAATATACCTCAAAGCGTGAAAAAGCATCCTTTATTTTACCTTAACGGGCATGCAGTACAGGAGACTGTTTAGTGAGAGGCATAGTTTAGTGGTTAGTCTCCAGTACCTTAACGGACATGCAGTACAGGAGACTGTTTAGTGAGAGGCATAGTTTAGTGATTAGTCTCCAGTACCTTAACGGACATGCAGTACAGGAGACTGTTTAGTGAGAGACATAGTTTAGTGGGTTGTCTCCAGTACCTTAACGGACATGCAGTACAGGAGACTGTTTAGTGAGAGGCATAGTTTAGTGGTTAGTCTCCAGTACCTTAACGGACATGCAGTACAGGAGACTGTTTAGTGAGAGGCATAGTTTAGTGGGTTGTCTTCAGTACCTTAACGGACATGCAATACAGGAGAATATTTAGTGATGTTTAGTGGGTTGTCTCCAGTACCTTAACGGACATGCAGTACCGGAGACTGTTTAGTGAGAGGCATAGTTTAGTGAGTTGTCTCCAGCACCTGAACGGGCGTGCAGTACAGGAGACTGTTTAGTCGGAGATATAAATTAGTGGTTAGTCTCCAATACCATAACGAACTATGGGAAAAGACCCAATCAGAGGGACAGATGATAAACCATATGGTGACAGGGCAATTGTCACTCTCTTTTCACGTTAAGAGATGAGAAGATTCTGGAGAATGTTTTGACAGCTAGGAAGATAGTGGGTATTAGGGACAGAGGTTAACATAGGCAGACAATGCTGGATGGACTGGCATGGAGGACGATCAGCGGTCGAACTTATCAAAAGCACAGTGGACTGGCGTTTGGAAAGAGCGGATGAAAAAAAAAGGGGGGGGGGGGAATCGCTTGAGTCGCTTTGCGTACACTTGATGATAGGTTAGTTAGTTAGCTGGCTGGGTGGCTGGCTGGTTGATTGGTTGGTTAACAGATCATCTATATTGAACATCCAACCATTTAGTCCATAAGTACTGAGATCCCCTCCTTGGTATCTCCCTCAGCATGTAGCGGCTGACGACATCAGTTCTGTGTTGGTTGACTAGACTCATTTGGCTTCCCGCATGGTGCTCTTTTCTAGCTACACACTATTTGACTTGATATTGTTGCAGTCTGGTCAAAGGTTGCAGAATCACATTCATGACTCAGCCTACCTCCATAAAGGTCTTCAGGGTGTCGGTGTCAGCCTGGTTCACTGTTCGTTCGCTCCTTATCCCCGGCCTTACCCGTAAACTTCTCTGCTCATTCATTTCCTCATACACACGAATGCCCTGTCACAAAATTAAAAAGGTATTAACCAGTCTTGGCCTTCTTAGAGATTCAAGCCGTTGCCTTCTGGCCTAGCCCATATTATTATGCTAATGACTAATTATCACTTATGATCAATTTACAAAATTTGTTGTAATCAACATTTTGTTTGTTTGTTTTGAGTTTACCCATATAATGTCTCCGATTGTACGGCCCAGGAGACGACTCTATGTACCTACTCCATGTCAGATAAGCACGTGAGATGGCCAGACCAGAGGTGTGTCTGCTCTGATGGGTGGAAACTGAAATAAACGGGCAGTTGATCAAGCTGACATGTTGGATGGACAAGAGGGAGTGAGACAGCACATTTCTTGAATTTCTGTTTCAAACCGTTTCTGTTGAGAGTAGACTACTGACTAATTGACGTCATAGAATCGAGGTAATGGTCTGGACGATGGTCAAAGTGTATAGGAAAAGATATATGGGCTTTTAATCAAATGTCTACTGGAATAATCCGCTTGAGAACTCTTAGGCGGCTTTTGAAGAGGGGGTGGAGAGTGTGTGGGAATGTTCCGAAAGCAGAGATCATCATCATCATCACGTGCCATGCTGGTAAGCGCGGGTGGTCATGTTTCGCCATCTCACACGGTCACTAGTCGCAGATCACCACTGTGTTCTTGTCTTGACCATGCCATGTGGCCAAGCCGTCCAGATATTTATTTCTCTGCCTTACTCTTTTTCTTCTCCCCTCAATCTTGCCAGTTATTCCAAGTTATCTAGATTATTTCTTTTTCAAAACGTGCCCACAAATTCTTGATTGTTTACGTCTAATTTATCAAATAAGCTTACGGTTTTCATTTGTTTCTTGTAGAAATGCAGAGGTGTCGATTCTTAAATTCACTATTCAGCATAGAACAAAGGACCTTCTCATATGTGATATGCCCCCCCCCCCCGCCTCTTCTCCCCTCCAGCTTTCTGGCTGTTACGACGTACTCCGGACAGGCGGACAGATTGGCTGGCTCTGCAAAACTTGGTGGAGTATTGATGCATGATAAGGAAGACGTGGTTGCGGCCTTGTGGGAGCACGTGTACATCTTGGAGGGGCAAATGGATCACCATGGTGTGGCAAGAATGCGGGATCTGGCCGACGATCGACGCTCAGAGGAAAGGCGAGACGGACATATAATCAAATTGTTACTGGTACTATTAGTGTTGGAACTCTTCGCTGGCTGCTGAGGATGGGGACGGAGCGCTTATGGGAATGCCCCGAATGCTGTGATGTCGGTTCCTAAATAAATCAATCAATCAAATCTCAGTTTTATGATATGCCCAAAGAATGACTGTCTATTTCATAAGATCTTTCTGTGAACTACCTTCTTGTATTGTATATGTATTACTCTTTATATCCACCAACTATGTTCTCATCATTCTTCTATAAAATTGCATCTTTCGGCTTTCGCACAATTTCTAACGTGCTTGCTAATTGTCCACGATCCATCAGGATTGGCTCGATATTGTAAAGAACTTTTGTTCGCATCACGATAGGTAGATATATATATATATTACAGAGATATATATTTTTCATCTTATGGAATGCAACTTTTATTTGGACTATTCTATATTTGCCTGCGCCCCCCCCCCCCCCCTCACTCCAGCTTTCTGGCTGTTGCGACGTACTCCGTCGGGAAAAAAAAACACCTTTGCTTTATTAACTACACAAAGGCTTTCGATAGTGTGGGAAATGTCGGCATGATAAGGATGCTTGAAGATCTACAAATTGATGGAAAAGACCTTAGGCTTGTAAACAACACATATTGGAAACAACAAGCTGCCAAATGAATTGATAATGAAGTCGGTCAATATCAGCCTATTAAGAGAGGTGTGAAACAGTGATGTGTAATGCCTCTAGATCTTTTTTCCCAGTACAGTGAAAATATTTTCAGAAATATAGAAGATATGGAAAGCATCAACATTGAGGGACGATACGTCAATAACATTAGATATGCAGATGATACAGTCTTGACTGCAGACAATGAATAGGACCTGCAACATTTAGTAGATGCGGTTGTTGCACACAGTGAACAACTAGGGTTAGAATTGAATTGTAAGAAGACACAGATTATGGTCGTCACTGGGAAGATCGAAATAACACAATATAATATATAAGTAAATGGGCATATTATTAAACAAGTGAATCGGTACAGTTATCTCGGAACAGTCATAACATCTGATGGGAGACATCTGCCTTGAAGAGATTAGAATAAGAATTGCCATTGCGAAAGTAGCCTTTTACACATACTGACCAATTAAACGATATCAACTGAAACGAGAAAAGGAGTGTTGAAGTGCTACAAAGAACCTGTACATATTCAACTAATGGTATTTTACCATTTCCACAGTTACACGCTTGTGTCTCCTATCTTAGTTTAATAATCAAGTGATATTTCAGTATGTTGTGTCCAGAGATGATATAACCAGGGAGCAATATGATGCCCTAATATCGGTGGTCGTGAAATACCAGAGATACGATATGCTGATGATACAGTATTGCTATCCACATCACTGAATGGTATAGAAAACTTAATAACCTCAACCCAAAGAAATAATGAAAATCACAACTTATATTTTAACATAGCGAAAACAAAGATAATGCATACAGATTATGCATATCTCCACACTATGGAGACAGAAATATATGTTAATGAGAAAAGATTGGAAGGTGGAAGAAAATTTTGAATATCTTGGGTCATTGATTACCAACAATGGTGACACAATGAAAGAAATTAAATGACGACTATCAATTGCTCTTCAAAGACTAAAACAACTCAATAAATTATGGAGTGGGACAGATAGAACTAACAAAAATTAGATTTTTAAGAGCACGCATTTTCCCCACTGCAACATACACCTGTGAGACATAAACACTTACTAAACAAGCTGAACAGCGCATAAATGCCTTTCAATATAAATGTTATAGACGGTTTCTAAGAATATCTTGGGTAAAGAAAAGAACAAATGAAACCATATGTCAGGAGATAAATATTGAAGAGGGTTGGCTATTAAAGACGATAAAACAGAGAAAATTGAAATATTATGGTCACTTGAAACGCCACGAATGTTTGGAGAGAACAATAATGTAGGGGTATATGCCTGAGAAGAGAAGAAGAGGACGGCCAAAGAGAAGATGGGTGGTTCCAAATGTTGTTGTATGTAGCCGGGGCGCAGTGTTGGGGTGAGCGCCCAACATTGCTTAAATACCCCAATGACTCGTGAATACATAACCTATGCAGCAAAAGTCCAACTCCTGGCCTTCACGTGGCGGAACTGTTTCTACTAACAGGAGAAGGGGCGACGGCGAGTTTCTGGCGCCGAAAAATAGCCAGTGTGCTCTAGATGTGTATACACATACATGCATGTGCAGACACGTGTGTGCGTGTGAACACATCTAAACTGGAGTGAGACCACAGTCTGCTCTAGCAAAGGAAAGGTGCTGAAGACGGAGGCAACCAGCCAGGAGGCGCACCACAGAAATCAGGATGCCACGCAATTACGCAAAATGGAATATGTCGACTACTGCTAAATGTTATGGTGCTCGCCCTGCTTTGGACCCCTAGGCAGGTGCAGTGCCAGGCCCTATGTCTCGAAAGGGTCCAACCCCAACTACTGGAGGTCCTTCTCAGATGTCCTGTGGAGCCAAGGGACATGAGAATAGAACAGCTGGCCATACTAAACAAAGACTTAAAATAATGCACTGGAATGCGGGGGGGGGGGGGGGGGGGAGTCAGCAACAAAATAATAGAATTAGAGAACATCCCGGACCAAGAAAAAGTAAGCATATGTTGCTTGCAAGAAACTCACCTCAACGAAAATATAGCCTTCAAAATCAAGGCTACCAGTGTTACCGATCTGACCGAAAGGACAGGCGAAAAGGTGGGATACTTACCCTTGTAAAAAATAACATCACTGCTTCCCAAATCGAAGTCTACATGGAAGGGGCTGAGTATCAGACACTTAAACTTAAGACAGGCTATAAAGACCTACATCTGATCGATTACTACTGTCCAAGTGACCGCCCACAGGCACTGGACACACTACCATTAACAGAAAAAATGATTGTGTGTGGCGATTTCAACAGCCACTCGCAGAGTTGGGGCTATGATCACATGGACCAGAAAGGAGAGAGACTGGAAGACTGGCAGGATGAGAATAGATTCATCTTGGTTAACAAGCCGTCCGACCCACATACTTTCTACTCGAGATCATGGCACACTACAATTACACCTGACCTGGCTTTTCATTCACCAAACCTGGAGTGGAACATTACACGAATTGTTGGGAAACAACTTGGTGGCAGCGGCCATCGGCCAGTCTTTCTAACTGTAGAAAATGAGCTTGTAAGTGAAAGCAGCACCCTCTCGAGGTGGAATTACAAGAAAGCAGACTGTGGCAATGTACAAGAATAGCACCAGCATACTGGTTAGAAACCTGAACACTGAGAAAGACATAAATAAAGTAGTTGAAGAGTTTGGGAAAGGCATACTACAGGCAGCGCGAGAAACAGTACCAAGAGGAGCCCGTAAACAATATAAACCCTAATGGAGTAGTGAACTGGAACAGTTGCATAATGATGTGGAAGTGTCTAGAAAGCAAGCAGAGGCCACACCCAGCCAACAGCACCACAATAAATTCCAGCATAAAAAGCTGGCAGGAAAAAACAGAGTCTCTGAACTTTGAAAGAGACACAAGGAAATTGTGGAAGCTAATAAAACAACTTAACGATGAGGGCACAGGGAGAAACTCAAAAATTGCACTACATAAAGATGGAAACATCTTAACAAGAAAGCAAGCAGCTGACCATTTTGCGGACTCATTCGCACAAGATAACAATATCAAAATTAGTCCAGAGAAACAACAAGAGATTAGCGAGAAACGGCAACATACAGGACAGAAGGAAATAGTACATGAGGTTCTGGGGGCACCCATCACAATCAGCGAACTGGAGCTAGCCACATCAAAACTGAAAATGAGAAAGTCACAAGGAGCTGATAGTATCTCCAATGAAATTATCAGGAACCTAGGAACAGAGGCCAAAGCAAAGCTGTTGCAGATCTTCAATAACAGTTGGACCTTAGGCAGTGTTCCACAAGCCTGGAGAGAAGCAATCATGATACCCCTCCTAAAATCAGGGAAAGATAGTTCCATTGCCTCTAGCTACAGACCAGTTAGCCTCACCAGCTATCTCTGCAAAACACTGGAGCGCATCATCAATCACAGACTGCAGTGGTATATTGAAAGTAAAAACATCCTTGTGCCACAGTAAGGCTGGCTTTAGGCAGTGCTACTCTACGGAAGATCAGACAACCTACCTCTCTCAAGAAATTGAGGATGCATTCCAAGAGAAGAAGCTGGTGCTTGCGGCATGGATAGATTTGAAGAAAGCCTTTGAAAAAGTATGGAAAGAAGGTCTGATGAATAAACTGAGAAACTGCAAAGTCAATGGAAGAATGTACAAATGGGTGAAAGTGTCATGAAATGGCTGGCAGGCGTCGCTCCTAATGGATGAAACAACAGAAACAGTTGTGGTGAGAAGTTGACGCTCCTGTAATTTTCAAAGGACAGCGATCGTTACTTTAAACACTAGCCGTACTTTTGAAGACGAGAACGTAGGTCGCGTGGTCCCGGGAAAACTAGTCGAGATCAAAGGAGAATCAGCGATGTCCAGAAAGATCGTTTATTTCAAAGGAGGCGGATGTCTGATAAAAACGATCGGATCTCTGTGAAAGACGGTGGATGGAAACACGGAAGAAACGATCCCAACTAGTATTGGCTACATCAAAAGAAGGTTGACGGTACGGTTGTACGGGGATCAAACAACTAGAAAAAGAACAGAGGCTAATGCGTTAAGAGCGAAACAAGTGACGTAGTCCAAGCAAATTATCTGTGGACTGAAATTGCCGTTTTAAAGTCAGTTGAAGGTTGCACTTACGACCGGCTAGAGTGTAGATTTATTTGAGTGCCGAAATAGAAAATATATCACAAAGTCTAAGTTGTTTTAAGACAACATGCACTTCTCCCTCATGGGGCTAGGTGATTTACTTCTAGGCAGGAAATAGATTAAATAAGGTCATTATATATGGAGGTAGATTAGAACTCTAGCATAGTGAACTTGTGTGTCATCGTAGTATAGAGTGTCGACCGCATTAGGCTGAATAGTGATTTAAGCTGAGGCGAGTGATGTGTAAGTGCACTCGGAAGGATAGTCAACACTAGGATTTATGTGCTTTTCTTTAGCGTTTCTCTCTTTTACCTTGTATAGGGTAGAGTGTTGAACTACTCTGTCTTATACAAGAGTATAGCTCTAGGATGATATATAGAGGTTACTTACTGAATATAGCCTATTACCTACATTCACATATCATAGGTCGGAGTTGAGTTTCTCTCACAGGCTGTATTCTTTTTGGCAGGTTCCCTACACTTGATATTGAAAGTGGTTACCAATCGGAGCAGAAGCAATTGGTCATACTCTGATAAAGTAAGACAGGATATCCAACGGTGAACCGTGTTTGGCAAGGTCAGACAAGTGTTAAGTTAAAAGGACCACGAAACCGGAATCACTCTAAGTGGGGTATTCAATGAAAGTATTCAATGTAACTATATACTGATGAACAGTAATATACAATATACAAAATAGAGAAAGGAAAAGACTATAATTAACATTTTCCATGAGTGACAAACCGCAGTGTATAGACTATATATTGTTGGATCAGTGTTTATCTTCTTCAATACAAGGGATATCGTGTTTGTAGAACTAAAGGACCCTAATTAACTCAATCAAGAAAACAATCAGACATTAACAAGCAAGAACTATAAATATTCCAGATTGTCGAATGTGTATAAGGGAAAAACACGAACTAACCTATAATTCAGTGGAGACTATATTATTCAAAAGTTTCCAGAACATAGTGGCCAGAAAACAATCATCAGTCAGAGAGACGCCGCTGGGTGAGATATTTCCTGTTCTGTGCTTTGTGAAGAGAGTGGCTGTATCATGATGACAACTGATACTGATCCTAGACTATATCCTGTCGCACATTCAAGATAGATTACATCACATATATCCAAACCCATACAACGCACACCCAAATTTCAATTTTCTGCATTATATGTTTTATCATGTTGTTTGAAGCCTGTGTTTGTGGGTTATGTGCTGAAGGAACGGGAAGAGGGATATTGTCTGAGAAGAGAGATATATATAGAGTATATATATATATATATATATATATATATATATATATATATATATATATAGATATATATATATAGAGAGAGAGAGAGAGAGAGAGAGAGAGAGAGAGAGAGATAGTGATCAAGAGACTTTAAATAAGGGGGGGGGGTATGTAGACAAAGGTCCACCAGCAGAAAGAAACTGAGAAATAGGATATTTACAGGTGTGCTTGTTGATTCCACTTTTCCCCCAGGGACGACAAGCGACAGAAAGCATACTTGCACAACAGAAGAGCCCGAGTACAGATAGACGGACTAAAGAGTAAGAAAGTACTAATGCGTGACGGTGTTCCCCAGGGTGGAGTCTTGTCCCCCACACTTTTTCTAATGTTCATCAATGACCTCGTTGCTAATCTACCGCATGGAATTAAAGCGGCAATGTACGTCGATGACCTGGTTCTATGGAGCACAAATGAACATGTAATCAGTGGCCACCAGATTGCTACAAAGAGCTGTAGATACATTTGTTGCACGGGCAAATAGATGGTGTGTCAGCATAAACACTGACAAGTGCAGCACCGCCCTATTTACCCTCTCTCCAAAACAAAAGGCATCCAGATAAATGGAACACCCCTAAGAGAAGATAAAGAACCAACATACCTTGGAGTAACATTTGATGACAGGCTGACATGGAGAAAGCACATCAACAAAGCAGTAGCAAAAGCCAGAAGGAAAATAGCCATCCTGAGACAGCTAAGTGGAACCACATGGGGAGCCAGTGGGAAAATATTTAGCAAAGTTTATCAACAGAGCATACGACCACACCTGGAATACGGGTCAACTGCGTGGTGTTCGGCATCAAAAACCACACTACACGAGCTGGACAAAGTGCAAAATCAAGCACTTAGAGTCACCACAGGAGGGATGAGATCAACCCCTATAGTGGTGACATAAGCCTGGGTCATTGACATTGAGTTGAGTGACCGGGCATGAAAAAGAATGGAGATGAAAGTGGGAGACAGTAAAGTGACTGACCTGGCTATGGGGAGAACAGCCAGTCCTGAGAAATAAAATAGTGAGAGTAGAGGAAAAAACCCCTAGGAGGGATGGGGGGAGAGATACTGTAGTTTTGTGTGAAGTCAAGGGACTTCAAGACAGTTGATGTGTAGATGCCGAACTGATCGGTAGTCTAAGGAGAAGCGGAGTTAGAGATCTCCGTGTTGTGTTGTTCTCCTAGTGGTGAAGACAGGCCTGAACCAGAGTGGGTTCTATAGGGAGTGAGGGCCTAAAACCCAGAGTGGGTTATATAGTTGAGCAGTGGCTCCGACCCAATGTGTGGGTTGTATTGTGGGAGATCCAGCCGTGGATAGTAGCTGGATTACCTGTCTTGTGGATTGAGATAAGAAGCAGGCCGTGAGAAGGCATTGATGTGTGCTGGTTAAATTGTGAGGAGGATATTTATATTCTATGGATTACATTGTTTTCTGGATGTATAAACATGTTCCGTCTGTCCGTCTTATTTCTGGAATAAATGATTATGTGCGCAAACTCAATCTTGTTTCATGACTGGTGAAGGTGCACTTCTGGGGTGAGTTGGATTAAGAGACAGTTAGATAGCTCAATTGACACACCATGAACATCGTTACCTAGACAACGACCATCACACGACAATATCAAGCAAAGATCATCAAGAACATTGATATTATCATGAAGAACGACGTGTGACAAGTGGAAATGGAGAAGATGGGGAGGACACAATCACTGAGTGAGCGCAGAGATACGAAAACGCTAATACAAGCAGAAAAGTTTCTCAGCTTGCCAGTCCACCCTATGAAGAACAGATGTGAAAACCTAGCTATGGGGCGGTTGAAAAGAAGTAGTTTTATCCACCAGGCCAAACGACTCTGCAGAGAAACCACCGATCTGCCCACAGTTGGTATCCCCCTAACAACTATCCCAGAGCGAACACCATGGAAAGATGAGCATAGACTATCATTACAAATCCAGACAAAAGTGAGAGGAATATTTGACAAGGAAGAACAGAACAGTGTGCAGCGCAGAACAGCCACTCTCAGCTTCCTTGATGAAGAATACCCACAGGACCTCTGGATCCGAGTCTACACAGATGGGTCAGCACAACATGCTGTTCGAAATGGAGGAGCGGGAGTGAACCTATAATACCCAAATAATACTAGGGACATAGCTAGAGTACCGACAGGAAAGTACTGCCATAACTACGATGCTGAAATTGAGGCAATCAAGATAGCAACAGAGAAATTACTAAATACCAGCAATGGTACACAACCTGTGGTGCTATTGACAGATGCAAAATCAGTACTCGAGGCGCTCCTGTCTGGGAAATTGCCAGTACTAAGGACACTACTTTCTGAACTTAGCAGTCAGCATAAGGTCACCATACAGTGGACATCATCCCACTGTGGAGTACCCGGAAACGACAGAGCTGATCAATTGGCTAAGGAAGGAGCCAAAGAAGAACAGCCTGGTGTGCCCGTTACATACCACCAAAAGAAAAGAATGATCAAATCAGTCAGAAAGCCACCAAAACCTGCTCAAGATGACTACCACGTTATGGACAGACCAGAACAAGTCATTATTCTGCGCCTCAGAACAGGGCACAATAGATTACGCAACCACATGTATACAAAATTCAAGATTGGTGAAACAGCCATGTGCACATGTGGATTGGCGTCGCAGACAGCAGAGCACATACTCCAAGGCTGCCCAAAATATAACATATCTAGGCAAACCTTCTGGCCTAGAGAGACGACAGTGGAAGATAAACTCTATGGACCGCTGTGTGAACTGAAAAAGACAGTTCAATTCATCCAAGAGACAGTATTGCAGTTATAGACATATTTCAAGCGAACGAAAGAAGAAGAAGAGAAGATGGGTGCATGATGTGGCGGATGATCTCCAGATGGGTGTATCGGACGCGGGACATCTTGCTTGTGATCAAGAAGTTTTCTGAAAGGTTGTTATGGGAGCGAGGTTCTGCAAAGGACATGCTACTGAATGAATGAATGAATGAATGAATGAATGAATGAATGAATGAATGTGTCCTTGCGGAGTCTCAAGAGTATTACTTGTTCTTGTCTATTGCCGTGGCAATATGCATTGGCACTTGAGAGACGATAGTTGCTACACTGTGCACCAAAAAGCATAATAACTACAACAATACCACGGATAGAGTTATACCTCTCCATAACACAAAGCCTGGGTTGAATTGTAGAGACCATGTAAGCCTGGGCTCAATTGTAGAGACCATGTGTTGCCCCTTCATCATGATCGTTCTCTCTCTCTCTCTCTCTCTCTCTCTCTCTCTCTCTCTCTCTCTCTCTCTCTCTCTCTCTCTCTCTCTCTCTCTCTCTCTCGGCTTGTCTAGTTTACTCCAGAGGAAATGTAACACCTGTCCTGTATATCTGGAACAAGGCAAGCTGCAAAAGTTGCCGGATCAGCTAAGCAATGCCCTTTCCCTTTAACCCCCGGTTTCCACCCCCCGTTTT
>JACEFZ010001615.1:0-20010 GCA_014155875.1 Cepaea nemoralis | reverse complement strand
GGAAATTTTTAAACCCAGGGGTTTTAAAACCGGGGTTGGGGGAAATAGGGCAGGCAAAAGCCGCATTTCATAAAATGAAGAGTATCTATGCAATAAGTCACTGTCACTGAATGTAAGAAAGAGAGTGCTGAAATGCTATGTAGAACCAGTTTTGCTGTATGGCAGTGAATCTTGGAATGTAAATGAACAAATTAAGAAGAAATTAGAAGCAACAGAGATGTGGTTCCTGAGACGAATGTTGCGAATTCCTTGGACTGCCAGAGTAACTAACGACGACTGCCTGAAACAGGCTAATAAAACTAGAACATTATATACAACAATAAGACAGAGACAAACAGCTTTCCTCGGTCATGTGATGAGAAGAGAGGCATTGGAGAACATCGTAACAACTGGAAAGATCGAGGGGAAGAGAGGCAGAGGTAGACCAAGAGAAGTGATGCTGGATGGATTGAGACGGTGGCATGGAGGAATATCAGCAGCAGAGTTGATCCAGAAAACCAAAGACCGAGATCTATGGAGAGCCATGAACGCCTACGCCAGCCGGCACGGCACTTGATGATGATGATGACTTAATGACTTTCTCTCATATTAAAAATAAATATATCAAAAGATTTTGTTTTGAAAATATAAATAAAATAGACACACAGATTAACCAGAAAGAAACAATACATGTCAACATAATGCATACCACTGTGGCCATTCTAAATGTCAACATAATAAATAGGTAAGTGGATGAGACAATTACAACTGCTAATATGATGGACCAGAGCAGGATGACTAAAATATGGAAACAAGACAGTTGTAAACATGAAAAATGCATATGAAAAGGCTTTCAGATTATTATAATTGTAAAATAAAAGGATTGAATTGAGTAGGGGTAAGAAATGACATCAGAGCATGCGGGACATTTCCATACGTGCTCCATCCTCATCTCCAACAGCCAGCAAAGAGTCCTAATACCTAAGTCCTTATCAGTTGCAGTGTGATTATGTGTCTGCCTGACCTTTCCTCAGTGTAATGATTGTCAGCCAGATCCTCTGGTCACTCCCTGCCACATAATTATCTCTAGGCTATGATGATTGATCTATTCATCCATGTCATACACATGATCATAAAGGGCTCTGACCACGTCCGTCTTATCATGCACCAATACACCACCCAAAGTTGCAGACCCAGCCAATCTCTCCGCCTGCTCATTTCCCACCATACCAACATTTCCTGGGGACAAGATCCAACAGAACTCCAAGAAAACAAATTCTAGGACACTGGGAAACAGCTGCAGCCATAAAAGAAAGAAGATTATCTACTTTCTGAATGTATACTTTTTTGTTTTTTTTTGTTCGCATATCCTTTTACAGGACATCGCTGTCATCATAAGCATCTTTCAGCTGATTGTTGATTTCTTGGAAAGATTACGCTCAGTAGTTTGCAATTGCTTTCTCAGCGGCTGGCTCACATACCCTGTAAGTTACTGATGCGGAGAGAACCGCTAGCTGATTCTCGCGCATGTCACGTTACTCACGAGAGTATACGGGTGTTACAGAGAAAGTCATGTAACTCCTAGACCAGGGAGACCAGCTGAATGTATACTAGTTGTATTAAAATCCTGTGTGCATATCCATTTTAATCTTTTTTTTATTTAGTGTGTCCTCTTCAATCTACTTCATCATATCATTTTTACTATAATAGATAATTAGAGGCAATCAATACTTTACTAAGGTATTTCTCATGGAAAATAAATATAGAACTAAAGAAAGCAAAAAAAAAAAAAACAAGGGAGAAAAAAAAGTGAATATAAACTGTATTCTATTCGCAAAGATTACCTCTGGTGTATAGGCTGGATTGGCCAGTTTTGTTGTGATGTACAAGTAGAATGTGTTCATGACATCACACTCTTTATCTCCAACTTTGACCTGGTTCACATACAACACAAGAAACCATAATCAACAACACTGTCTAAGGATCTATGGAACAGCATACTGAGGTGTGAGAAAGAAAGAAAGAAAGAATGAATGAAAGAAAGAAAGAAAAAATGAATGAAAGAAAGAAAGAATGAAAGAAAGAAAGAAAGAAAGAAAGAAAGAAAGAAAGAAAGACACTAAAGCAGAAAACAAGATGAGACATAGAGAATGAGATGAAGAGAGAGTGAAAGAGAGTGAGAAAGAGAGAGAAGAGGGAATAGAGAGCAGAGAATGACATGGAGAGAGGATGGAACAGAGAGAAAGAAAGGTTGGAAGAGAGAGAGAGAGAGAGAGAGAGAGAGAGAGAGAGAGAGAGAGAGAGAGAGAGAGAGAGAGAGAGAGAGAGAGAGAGAGAGAGAGAGAGAGAGAGAGAGAGAGAGAGAGAGCATGAGAGCAGAAGAGAGAGAATAAAACAGGGAGACACAATCATCCAACTGCTAATGAATGTTAGATAAAACAAATCAAATCATTAACACCTCATTTCTAATGAGCTTCACTTGTCAGGGACTCAAAGGAGCTATCAGGTAACAATTAAAACGGAAATATGTATTGTAAAAACAAGGCGTGGTGAGTAAAACTATAAACTGGTTAGTGACCGAAGGACTAAGAAAAACTAAACATATTTTGATCATACCATGAGTAATGCAACAATGCTGGGTACAGAATGTATTCGGACATTAAATGATTTAGTTCTGAAAGATAATATATCACCAAATGTGACCTCCCATTTAGACAGAAGGAAGATATATTGCCATAATAGGGACCTTGTGTTATTTGTTTTGTTTCATGGTATCTTCTGCAATTTTAATGCTCAGTGAATGAATATTTACATTATAATTTGATTGTGCGCAGTGTTTGGTCCTAACCTACCTTTTGTTTGGCACTGAATCAGTTAAATGTTGTGATCATACAACCCAAACAGTCTACCAACATTTATTTGGAATATTAATTTCATTTATTGACACATTTATTAACTATATTCATCAATGTGATATATTTGGTTCCTAAATTTTGCAAAAATTGAAGGTAGAAATGTGAGCTCTACCAAAATTAACGTGGTTTTGTTTTGTTTGTAGGTGCACATACTTAGAGCAACAACCACTTACATGGTTCTTCTTCTTCTTCCCCCTTTGTCTTCTTATTTCTCTTTTCCTCCTCTTCCTGTGTATTTTTTCCTCCTCCTTCTTTTTCATCTTCGTTTTTTTTTCCTACTCCTCACGCTTCTTCTTCTTTTCCTTCTTCATCTTCTTTCGTTTCTCCTTCTTGTTCCTCTTTTTCACTTATCTACGACTATGAAGATAGCTCTGGAATGTAGTCTTTAATATCTCCAATATCTGATAATTTGTTTTCTTAATGTGATTATCTGCTATTACTACACAGTAGCAATAGTATCTAGCAGTATATCTCCAATATTTAATTATGTTTCTACTTCACATTTGAGTCTATCTATACTTATAAAAGGATAATTTACCTATTTCACCTCTTTTTAAAAAATATAAATTCAGTTAGTTGCATATCCATCATATTTTGGCCGTTTGTGACTTCTTGGCTGTTTGTGATTTCTTGGCAAGATTACATTCAATAGTTTGTCATTGCTTTCTGAATGACCGGCTCTCATCCCATTGAACAAAAACCAATGCAATGCAGTCTGCTTCCAAATCGCTTGCAGCTTGTGTTTCAAATGTGGTATGCAGGAATATGAATTGCGTCCGTAACCCCTTGGCCAAATCGTCTCCTCTGTTGATATGCCTCATAAATGTCACGTGTCTTGTCCTTATTATTATGATAAATAATCTTGTAACTCAATACCTCATCATTTGTTTTGTTCTCTGTCCACAATATCTGCACCCTTTAGGAATGAAACTGTGCTGTCAAGTACTGATAACTCAGTTTTAATGGTTTAACAACTATTTGTACTTTCCAATAAATATTTAAACAATATGCAATTCTAGGTTTAATGGTTAGAATTACTAGTATCATATTAATTAGGCATCAAATATCTTGTGAAGTCAAAGTTGGAGGCCAAAATGTAATCATTCTGAGATATGCTGATGACAGTTTTAATAGCAGAGTCTGAAAGTAGTCTGCAAGCCATTCTAGACAAGGTGGTGGAGTGACTGAGAAGATGGGATTATTATTAAATGTTTGCAAAACTAAATGCAGGGTGATTATGAAGAAAGCACATTTCAATTCAATTTACACATAACAAAGGTGTAAAAATTAATTGGTCAATCATGTTCAA
Source organism: Cepaea nemoralis (assembly GCA_014155875.1). Taxonomy (NCBI): domain Eukaryota; kingdom Metazoa; phylum Mollusca; class Gastropoda; order Stylommatophora; family Helicidae; genus Cepaea; species Cepaea nemoralis. The sequence goes on along the minus strand of JACEFZ010001615.1, from coordinate 15,807 downwards.
AATCTAGATTATAGGTGATACATGATGAAATATGTGACACAGAGATCAAGAAAAGAGTCACTTTAATAATAAATTCTTGTACAAGAAACGGAAATATCACAAGTGCTAAAATTCACTTACTGATTAGTTGTGTGTGGTCGGTCCATCGTTTGTATGGATACAAATGCTGGACAATGAGTTATGAAATGGTGAACACAATGAATCATTCAAATGAAAAACTAAATAATAATGCTTTTGTCACCTTAAACATGGAGCCAGACTTGATGAAATTCTTCTCCAGAATGTTGTCTAGTGATGGATCCAGCTCCTCCTCCACATCTTCAATCAGCAGTGGTCTCCCCAGAGACAAGGCATCTTCCAGGTGTTGCCTAAAGTACTTATGGTTCAAGGAAGTTACCTGCAGCATTACAGTGATAATTATTAGTACAGTAAAGAACAGAAGCATTTTACAAGCCTTGTGATGTATTGGGTATGTGGTGCTAACACCATGTTATTATTTATCTAACGGCACTTGATGGGCAATGTGGCCAATATCATATCGGTTGCCTTTACTTTGCAGGACATTTCCTGCTATCCATTTTAGCCTGTGTTGACATGAGAGGCCAGGTCAGTTGTAAAAATCTGCCTACATGGAGATTCGAACACATGACCACCAAGCCAACAGGCAAGATAAGTACAGAAATGACATACAGATGAGGAAGTTATGTGTCCTATTGGATACAGACCTCTACTATTTTCTTGGATATGGCTCTCCAGCATGTTCTGTCTCTCACTAAGATGGTGCAGCCTAATATATTTTTGTCACTATGTTTTTGCTGCTGCTGATGTTATCTTCCATTTAAACCTCTTGCAATTGTGCCTTCTATCTTTTCTTAACCACAGTTTTCAACAGGATATTTACTATGTTTATGAGCCCAGAATATTTTATTTCTTGAATCTTGAACTCGTTCAGTGATTCTCAATTCACTTCTAGTTTATGGACTTGTTTTGCCATTTTGAGTTAGAGAAAGAGAGAAAGAGAGAGAGGTGAAAAGAGAGAATGAGTGATTGAGAGGGAGCGATGGTGAGGACAAACGAAATGAGAGAGACACACAAACACACAAGTGTATATATATATATATATATATATATATATATATATATATATATATATATATATATATATATATATATATATATATATATATCCCAAAGTGAGTAGAGGTTATCTTTTTATACATAGCACAACAACCGTGACTTTGCTGTATAGTAAACAAATTGAATTGTTGCAATGAAAAATACTTTTAGAAAGACTCGCATTTATTGTGCTTTTAGCTTCTTCCTAGCAAGAATATGTGATATTATTATTATTATTTATCAATTTGTAGTTTTTGTTTGAACTGAACAGTTATTTGAGTATTAGAAGTTGACAGTTGTAAGTGACAATTGCATTGAGGATATGTGAAAACTGAAGGCAGTATTTACTCAGTCACTGTTTTCATCAAAGGTCTTGGGCAAGTGGGAAATTACTTTCAGATTATCATATTAACACATGATGCCAGCAACTCTTACAATGAATCAGTGAACACATGATGCCAACAACTCTTACAATAAATCAGTGAACATATAATGCCAACAGCTCTTACCAACAGTTGTCTTTTCTTCTCCCTAGCTTTGATCCAGCTCTTGCCTTGTGCTTGAGGGTCTATCAGCAATGGATAGCGAGAAGCTTTGGTGGTAATTATGCCATTCTGGACAGATAGCTCATCTCCTGGAAGACCTTCAATATTCCATTCAGCTATCTGAGTTTCACCAAGAGCAAATCAGAATGCTTCATCAAATTATAAGCCAAAGTCTGTACTTACAAGCAGGTAAAGGTTATATTACAGATGTTAATCTCAGTCACAAGAAAAACACAAGTCCTGTAACACAAACCTGCTGTATGTATGTACAGCGCCAGGACCATCAAATATTTATAAACCTGCATGTGCAAAAAGAACAGATGGCCAGTCTTTTCTTTCTGCAGTGAATGGCAAGTGCAGGTATCAAATCCTCATCTAACCACATTGTGAGCATAACCTCCTAATGATTACACCAACACACCTGCTCTAAAGTGTTAGGCCTTCATATATTCTAGGTTATGGCATAATGAAGTGTGGTGAACAGTTTCCATCCTCATCACTTTTCTTTCATAGACATCCCAGAAAATGTTGACAATTATCAGGTGCACATTTTACGAGGCTGCAATGATCTTAGAGAAGAATCCTTCAACTGCTGGAGACTAAACATGGACCACTGTCTTGAAGGCAAGAACACTAAACACCTTGCCACCACAGCTCCTCGTACTATTTGAAGTCAGGTAAAGGACCCTTTTCCATACCTTGAGGTTGCGTGGTATATTGTGCTAGCTCCATATTTTTATAGACCAACTGGCCTTTGATGGGCGCTGGGATCAATAATGATCACAAGGTGATCAACATCACATCAGCTGCCTTTATATCCCAAAGAATTTCTAGGTACCTATTTTAAGCTGGGTCGACCTAAGAGCCCGGATCAATTTAACAACATTTCCTACATCAGTGGGATTCCAGCAGATGACCATCAGGTTGGCCAGCACGAGATCTATTACTGCTTCAAAGTAAAGATAGTCTCATTGCATATACTACCATAGGGATGTGAAGTGTTAGGCCTTATTATATTACCACAACATTTAGGTAAATGGCAAGTCCCTTCCCAGAACATTCCTAGAATATTCTGAAAATTAACTGGTACCCATTCTTTTAATAAGGCTAGCCAAATCGAGAACCGTAATGGTTGACAAAATAACATACCACTAATAATGGTGACTGAACTCAGGCTTGACAGGCAAGCACATTAACCAATATACCACAGCTATGCTACTCTTGATAGAGCCTCAGACATCAGGCGTTCATATATAGTCATATATGGCGAAACTTCCTTCATGTAAAGTGATCAAACCACTCTAATTTTGGTCTCTCTATACATCTCATCCATAATTTGCATTCATCATATTGTTTCTATAGTTCTTCTAATGTCCCTTTCGCTCATGCTAGCTCTTCTGGTGACACCAACAGCAGTAAAGTTTTATCTCAAAGCACAAATTGTCCACTTAGTAACAGTGTGCCAGTCGTTCAGAAAGTAATGGCAAACTACTGAACGTAAACTTGCCAAGAAATCACAAACAGTAAAAAAAATGCTGGGGTTGACTGCGACATCCTGTAAAGGATATATAACTAACCTTTTTTAAGCAGGCTTAAACCAATAGTTGTTAGTTAAACCAATCAGTCATTCAGTAGGACTCTTAATTAATGGCTATTTTTACTGATTTATCATTCAATAGGAATCACACAATATGGACATTTGAAAAGATCTGTCATTAAGTAGGACATGCTTTCAGTGGACATCATGTATCCATGATCTAGGAGTAGACTGGTGAGTGCCAGAGGCCTTTCCAGGTGCATAGTTTCAGATCCCTTCAACTCTGCGAATCCACTAATTCCAAGATCCTTTAACAGTTCAGTTCAGACCCATAATGGCCACATATATGGTGTACGACGAGGACATACAACATAAATCTTGCATGGGTTTGCATAAAACCAACACAGAGATACTAATAGTTTATAACTTACAGTGGTTGTATCTACAAGCGCATTAACAACATTTAAGTTCTTTGTGAATGGGATCTTCTTCACTGCCAGCTCTGTGGCCCATTGATGGATGAGCTTGTTACGATATTCTTGATTGAAAGGCCCAGCATAAGACAAAAATCCTGTACACACTAACACGTCCCCTGTCAACCTGAACACCATGAAGAAATAATTCAGTCATAAGTTAAAAATTTAATTTAACTCAAAATATTATACATTGAATATATTTATTGATTAACACTTATAAAAGACATGAGTTTCTACCCACCAGAGAATCAAATTACACTTCTTTATACAGTTGTTGTATAACCCTGGTGAATCATCATGATCATCATGTGCCATGGCAATAAACATGGGTGGTTATGTTTTGCTATCTCACACGATTACCAGTCTTGGAACAGGGCTTTGATCTTTTCCCAATTATGCAATGTGATCAAACCGACCAGGAATTTATCTCTTTACTTACAGCTTGCTCTTTTCTCATCAATTCTGCCAATTGTCACTAAGTTTTCTAGTGAGAATATTCAAATTACCCTGGTGATTGCTGATGACAATTCAAATTCTGTGTTCCTACAGATTTCAATCTTTATGTTGTCTAGTGTGTCCATTGACATTTACTTCTTTCCACATGTTTCTATTATGTATTAATCTATTCCTTTACTTATTCTTTAAGAGGATCATTAAGTTTCTCCATTACATAAGGCTTTACATTTTTCTGTTGTTAATGATGTAGAACCTCGTTGACTAAGTTGCACACTTAAAGAATTGGGGGGTAATGACTTGGTCCACCTGTGTGTTACTGGGACCCATACAGGAAGCAAAGAATACCTGGTTGACTGAGTTCCACGCTGTAATAATTGGGAGTAATGACTTGGTCTGCCTGTGTGTTACTGGGACCCATACAGGGAGCAAAGAATACCTGGTTGACTGAGTTTAGTTTAGTTTAGTTTAGTTGATGGATCAACATCACGGCACACGGGTGTAACCCATAAGTGCTCCGTTCTCCTCCTAACTCAAACCTGAATCTGGAGAAACTCAGCTCAGTGCACGAACTCTGTAGCACCGGCGAGGATCCTGAAATACTTTGGGTAGATTTTAAACTCAAAATTTTGCCCGGGCAGCGCCGTTAGGCTACTCTTTTTCGATTTCCAACTGCCAAGGGATTATTTACGTGCGCAACAACACATGGGCGTCCGATCTCACTACCCAGAGACCAGGGGAAATTTTATTACTAGAAGTCCACGTGACATAAATCCCGGTCCTCACCGGTTGACTGAGTTCCACACTGTAATAATTGGGGGTAATGACTTGGTCTGCCTGTGTGTTACTGGGACCCATACAGGTAGCAAAGAATACCTGGTCGACTGAGTTCCACACTCTAATAATTGGGGGTAATGACTTGGTCTGCCTGTGTGTTACTGGGACCCAGACAGACATGGGAGGCCGAAATCTGGCCAAGGAGGTCACCTCAGACAGATGCAAGGCCCAGAACACTTCGGAGGAAGACACAGTGACAGTGAAAGAAATCAGGGCTGTGCTTCGACGATCAAAAAACAGTGCTCCAGGTCCTGATGGCATAAGATACGACGACATAAATAGGTGTACCGACAATGAGCTAGAGAAATTAGCAGACATGTACAACAACAGTATAGGGAGTGCTAGCATCAAGGAGGAATGGTTACACAGCTATCTGATTCCCTTGCCGAAGCCTGACAAAGACCACAAAAAAATTCAGGGATATCGAATTATAACCATGCAGAATACAATAGGCAAGCTGCTGGAGAAGGTAATTGCCAGGAAAATATCAAGCCAACTAGAGAGGCAAGGTGTTTTCCCACCTACCCTGGGTGGGTACCGTCCAAAAAGAGAAACCTGGACCAATGCAGCAGTCTTTGCCCAGGATGTCTATGAAGGTTTCCACGCAGGCACTGAAACCGTTGCTGCAGCGATTGATCTTGAGGACGCATACAACAGAGTACCACTGGATTTTTTAATGTTTCAGCTTCTTGAACTAAACGTAAGTCCATTCCTCCTTAGTTGGATCGCTGCAGCCCTCTACCAACGGAAAGTAGTTTTTAGATGTGGCAGTTGGACTTCGGAACCAACAACAATATATCCTGGCCTACCACAGGGATCGCCATTATCTCCGGTACTGTTCAACGCCTACACAGTGAGAATCACCAGTGAGCAGATCACTGGACCTGGCAGGACATTGTCGTATGCCGATGATGTTTTAGTGTATCGTCAGGGTAAGGATAGAGAGGAGGTTGCTGTGGAACTACAAAACGAACTCAATCGCATAAGTACTTGGTGTGATGAAGCTGGGGCAATGGTCAACCCAACAAAGGCAACAGTGACTTGGTTCTCGTTGAATAATCATATTGTCAACAATCCAACACCAACTGTAATGCTGTGTTCAGAGACGGTGGAAAGAACGCAGGCAATGAATTACCTGGGAATACGGTTTGATCGAAGCCTTGCTTATAATGTGCACATAGACCAGGTGATAACAAAGGCCAAGCGGGGTTTGGCAGCGATGCGGGTGATGGCGGCAGCAAACTGTGAGCAGCGCCATCTATGTCTTCTGTACGAGGGGCTGGTCATGTCTGTTTTGGAGTATGCAATGGCAATCCTGACTCTCAGCCATACGCAGATAGAAAGGATGGAAAGGATACAGAATGAAGCAATGCGCATTATTCTTGGATGTACAAGAGATACAGCATGCAGGGCGATGCGCTACCTTCTTGATTTTCCAACCATTGAAGAGAGAATACAAGTTTGCAGGGCACGCGCCTACCTCAAATTAACGCAAACACACAACATCCACTGCATAGCGAAATTAGGAAGGTGAAGGGCAGCAGGTTAAAAAGAGGACGGTCGTGGATGGGTCAAGCCGAAGACATTCTTCAACAGGTGTGTTCACTTGAGGACTTAGAACCTGGCGAGGAGTGGGTGCAAGTGCCAACAGACTTCTGCACATCCTTTTCAGTTTGCATCCAACTAGATAGAAAATGCAGACAAGAAAATCCGGCTGCTGTTGAGGCTGAAGTACAAGCGTTGATTTTCGAGAATTCGCTAGACGGTGACGCGGTCATCTACACAGATGGGTCGGTCGTCCGACATGTGAGAAGCTCATGGGCCTTTACAGCTCGGGCCGGAGGGAGAATTGTGAAGGAGGACTCTGGTGCTTTCACTGAAACCACAAGTAGCCTGACCATGGAAGTCATGGCAGTAAGTAAAGCAATAACATGGCTCGAGACACAGACATTCACTAGGGCTTGTTTCCTTAGCGACTCAATGAACATGATCAAGAGGATAGAGCAGGGGTCGATCCGAAGAGAGTGGTTGCTGCCTCTGAAGCGGTCTCGGCTGGCAAAGATTAGTTTCATCTTCGTGCCAGGTCATGCGGGAGTACAAGGAAATGAGCGGGCTGACAAGCTCGCAGGTGAGGCTACTGTGGAGGGCCGACGCGCCATGGACCAGGCTGACATTCTGAATGCTCTACGAGAAGTGAGACTTTTGCAAGAACCAAGTGATGACTGTGAATCTACAACAATGGCCAGACTGCGGGAGCAGCAAATTAAAAGAGGGGTGGCCAAACAAGAACACTACGCAGGAAGCCAAAGAAGATTGATAAACCAACACAGAACTGGCGTCGTTAGCCGCTACACGCTGCGGGATTTGCTGAGGAGGGGATCCGAGCACTTATGGACTGAATGGTTCGATGTGCAACGAGGATGATCTGTCGACTAACTAACTAACTAACTAACTGGGACCCATACAGGGAGCAAAGAATACCTGGTCGACTGAGTTCCACAATGTAATAATTGGGGGTAATGACTTGGTCTGCCTGTGTGTTACTGGGACTCACACAGGAAGCAAACCATACTAACACCGTAACTGACCATATATGTTGCAAGAGGTGACTAAGGAGGGGTGGCATGAGACTGGCTACCTATCCTGTAGAAAATGTTAGCTGCAAAACCCAACCCACCATGAACAAGACTAAAGACAAAAGAAGGATATCAACTAACCAAGATGAATGGAGGATCTTCTCAATGTGGAGAAAGCCGCAAGGAGTCTGGTTTGCTGATTAATAATATAGGGAAGACATGGAGGCAGTTGCAGGAGATTGCTAAAGGTAGGACAGCTTAGCATTAGTCGGCTTAAGGCTTATATTCGAACAGGGAATACAGGGAAGAAGATACAAGAGAATGACTTGTCTACGTTTCGATTGTGTTTTTAATTATGGTTACCAAAATATAAACAATTTGTGACATTTTTAACTGATTAGTTGCTGCTGTTGTCTTTCACTTGTGCCGTTAGACATTGTGGGGAGGGGTAATTGAAGTTCCTTCACCTTTCAAAGTTTCCTCCATGATTCATGAGCATGTTTCTAGGATCAAGTAATTTCCCTACCGGTGTGCTAGACCTGTCATAGGTTCCTTACCTACTGTGTTTCCCCAAAAATAAGACAGGGTCTTATATTAATTTTAGCTTAAATAAATGCACTAGGGCTTATTTTTGAGGTATGTCTTATTATCTTTTTCAGATAAAAAAAATCTATATTTATTCATGCACACAATTCTACATTTATTCAAATACATTCATGACATCTTCTTCTGGAACATCGTCATAACCCTCTACATCCCGAATTCTGTTCTGATCAATTGTTGTCTGAGATCCTAGGCCCATAAACACTGCAGTTTCATCCATGGCAATCATGTTGGAGAGTTGATATTTAGAAAAGGTTGCTGCCATCAACACAGTGCTTGCATGCAAGTGCACATTTAATAACTTCATTCTAGCTGACGATCTTAATGAAGGCTTATTTTTGGGGTAGGTCTTATATAAGAAGCATATTGAAAAACATGCTAGGGTTTACTTTAGAAGTAGGTCATAATTTATTTCGGGGAAACATGGTACTTACTCCTTTTATAATTACTACTTCCACCATGTTACAAAGGCAAAGAGGGACATCTTTTAGACACCTTGAAGCATACTGGGTATATTGTGCTAGCCCCATATTTGTATAGACCAATCAGTATGTGTGATTGCCATGGTCCGTATCACACCAGCTGCCTTCACTTCCCAGGACATAGTCTGGTATCCACTTTAGGTTGAGTCAACCTGGCAACCCAGTTCAGTTTTAAACACCAGTCTCAATGTGGGATTCATGCACATGAGCACTGGGATGGAAGACAAGTATGCTAGCCACTGCAATATCATAATTCCCGACTTCTTTATTACTGATGGTAATTTTGATCGACATCATTTTAAAAACATAGCGGTGCAATAAGCATTGGGAGGCATTATTCGTAGCGCGCTGCAAATAATACTGAGCGTTATTCGCAGCGTGACCAATCGGCAGTATCACTGCGATAAAAAAAATGGGCACGCTTCCGAATAACGGTCCCAAATTATTTGTTGTAACAAGTATCCCTTACAGGGCCTAATTAGGTGATTATACTAGTTCCGGGGCGATATGCTGATTCAGGGACGATATTTTATATGGCAAATAAAATTCATGTTAAACAAAGACATCTATTGGATCCATTGATTCCGACACTCGATTACTCCATCGCTGCCTGGGGGATGTGCCCCCCGGCAGCTTCCGCAGATCCATAGAGCACACTTTATCCACAAGCTTCAACCAACCAACAGTTGTAAACGTATATCACGTAACCGCTACGAATAATCACTTTGATAAGCATTATTGTTGCTTACACCAACAACAAACTAAAAGTATTAACATTATTAATACATTGAAGATTTGGTTCAATTCAGTCCTGACTGGCTGGAGTTTTACAAATAAAATAAGGGATGACATACACACTACTACTACTACTACACTACCACCCCCCTAATGTGCTGCAAATGATTTCTAATGCTAATGTTCCTCCATGCCATGATGTCAAACTCACTAGCATGTTCTCTCTTGGTCTCCCCTGCTTCTCTGCATCTCCTGCTTTTCCATTGTCACAACACACTGTAGCTTTCCCCTTTGCAAGACATGACATGTCCAAAGAATGTGGATTGTCTTTTCCTGCCGCTAACAGACATTATAATAACATAACAGAGGTTTTAGATAACCAAGCCTGTTCACACCTACTGCTTTGCTAACATTTCATCATAGCTAAGAAACACAAGACAATTTAAAATGCCATTTCTTCAATGTTTATGCCAGAAGAACTCTCCTGGATGTGAAAACAAAAACTGGACTTCTTCTACTCCATCCCTGATTTGCATGTTAGGTTAAGAAGAGACATCTCTGTGTTCTTCATACATGGTGGTATATGCAGAGATGACTCAAATATTCCATTCATCAATTGTTTTCAGGCATACCATTCTGGTAGGTTTTAATGACAATCTTAGTTTCTATTTCTGTTCTGTCAATACTGATTACAGATATTTGTTCTCTTGCAGCTATGTTAGGTTGTCAATAGTCTATTGTAATTAATCTTCCCTATTTTATATGAGGATTTCATTACACCCATTGTCTTCATTAGTTTGTGCTGCTACACTGATGTGGCCTATGTAGGTGATGAATAACAGAGGAGATAAAACACACCCCTTTAGTACTCCAGACTGTCAGCATATCTCCAGCATTAGTTCTGCCCTTACACTGACTAAACACTTGTATATATTTATCAGACTGGATGGGAAACAAACAAGGGGGAGAACAAGAGATAAATACTTGGATGGTTTGGTCATATGGGATAATCAGGACAAGAACACAGACCTGATCCAAGACTCTGGTGACCGTGTGAGATGGTGAACCATGACTGTCCACGCTTTCTGACATGGCACATGATGATGATGATCAAATGCTGACTCTTAGAAATGTAGCTACTGTTATTATTTTTTTTAAACCCTCAAAATCACCAAACAGTGAAGCTTATTAAGGTAAGATGTAATGATTTTTCATAAGATGTACACAGCAGAAAAATTCACCTTCACTGCCTTTGGTGAGTTGTATAATGTGTTCATAACAGGAAATAATTGAGAGGTATTTTAAAATATGTTTAATTTTTGAAATAAATGATAAAGAAGAACTTAATAAATAAAGCAAATAAAAGACAAAATAGGAAAAAAGTAATGACAAACATACACAACTGTAGTTTCTCACCGAGTAATCTGATCACGAAATTCTAAACTTTGTGCTGTCCACCTGATCTGTTCGCCTCCCAGACCACTAATTAGCTGTGTTGCAGCACTCATCTTGTTTCGACACATTTCAGCATCATCCATTAGTGCCTGTGTTTAGGGAATAATGTTCTCATGAATGTTTTTGCTCAGTACTGAAACTGTTAAAATTACTATGGAAACTGCCAAGAACTATCCTATTTAATCCTTTCTGCTGTTTACTATTGTAAGAGACTCTTCTTTCAGATAAAATAGTTGTGATGATGATAGTAGTAGAGTCTATGATAGTGAAGAAGAAACATTTCCGTTATATTAAAAAGCTAAGAAAATATGATATCATATTAAAATGGTCTCACAAATGGGAGTTGTGGTGGCAGAGATTAGTGCACTTGCCTGCAAAGACAGTGGTCAGGGTTCCATCCCCAGCAGAGACACAATGATTATTCCAACCAGTATGGCTATCAGGTAATCAATCAATCAATCAATCATGTGTCATGCCGGAAAGCGTGGGCGGTCATGACTCGCCATTTCACTCGATCACCAGAGTCGTGGATCAGCTCAGTGTTCCTGTTTCATCCATGCCATGTGGCCAAGTCATCCAGGTATTTTCCTCTCGGTCTTCCTCTTGGTCTGTTCCCTTTGATCTTGCCAGTTGTCACTAAGTTCTCCAATCCATTTCTTCTCATAATATGTCCAAAATATTTTGACTGTCTACGTCTAATTTCTCTAATCAATTTACGATTGTCATTTGTCTCCTTTAGTACTTAGTCATTGGTTTTTCTGTCTGTCCATGGTATTCTTTGCATTTTCCTCAGAAAAATCAGGTAAACCCAGCTTTATAATACAAATGGGTGCTAGACAATTTCCAGAATTTTCCAGGAAGGAAAGGTGTTTAGGAAGGGCACTGGCTACCCCACTTTATATGTCATGGCCTAGAATATGTGAAGATGTAACACTTCACACCCCAATGGCCGCATCTGCTACGGGACTACATTTTACTTCACAAATGGCTATATGATCCAGCGTGAAATAAGTGGGTGCACTGGTGCAATGGTTACAACATTACGCTGCCAATGCCAGGAGTGCGGTCAGACAAGTGTTTCATGCCAGCTCTCAATGTATGCTATGGGAGAGAATGACTGGTCATGTGTTCTTCCATGCTCTCAAGCCTACAACATTTGATATTGCTAACACTTCATATAAACTTGCCAAGGCATCCACAACAGCAAAATATGCTGGTGTTGATTGCAAATGTCCTGTAAAGGATATGCAACTAACTTAACACTTCATATACCAGGTTCCGCTATTGGACTTATTTATTTATTTTTGTTTTTAGTGAATAAACAGTGTAAAGTGTTTCAAATGATCATGGAACAGGCAAGTAAATTCAAGTAAACAAACATCCTTTGGTTTGACAACTCACATCAGCAGCTTCAGCAAAAGGAAGAAATAAATCAGATTAAAGCAGGCAAACATTTCCTACTTACTCCAATGTTGGTTTGGTGACACAGAGATAAAGATAGGAATCACTATATCTAAATATTCTGTACCAAGAATGAGCAATCTCATGAAAAACAAAAATATCACAAGTACAAATATCTGCTTACTGTAGGTTTATGTGTGGCCTGTTGTTCTGTGTAGATGCAAATGCTAGACAATGATTTATGAAACTGAAGAAGTTGGAGGTGCTGAGAACATGGTTTTTGCCATGTATGTAGAGAGTTGTGGACAGAGAGGAGAAAAAACATGGAGATATGGAGAGCAGCAGGTTTTAATGGGTTGCTCATTTTGATTTCCTACTGTCAAGAGATGTAGATGCATCTCCCTTTTAGATTTTTGCCCTTATCCAAGAAGATTAGATGTCCCATCCAATACCCAAGGATAAGGAAAGAGTATATATTGTTTTTTTTTTATTGCGTAAAATACCATACTGTGAACACAATGAATTGCCCTGTGTCTGCTCAAGTTAGAGGTGATTGTAAATCCTACAAGCCATTCTGCCCTATGACAATATTAGGGGATACTTTCTCAAGAAGCTAACATACTTTATCACCGATTCTGCCCCAGGGGTAATTTAAAATAATGAACAATTGAGAGAGCACAAAGAGCTTTGTCACTTCTTATGCTCATGAGGCAATATCCAACTAGCCTGTGCAAATGTGTGTTCACAAATGGTTCCACTATAGGGGCTACAAAAATAAGAGAGGGAATGAAATGTACGTTTCACAGCCCAAAGGAAATAAAGAGGCACACACTTTTCTGGCAGGGGAAACGTGCACAAACTTCAGAGCAGAGGCAACAGCCCTTTTTACAACTGTTCACACAGTTGATGGTCAAGAGGTACTGACTAAAAAGCTGTGTTTTCAGACTCTTAAGTCTTGTCTTCCAAGTGATCTCATACCCCAACAGGGCAAGCTCAACCAGAAAATAAAATTTTAGCATACTATCCAGAAGATCAGTCTTGCAGTAAATACCAGCCATCTTCGGTCTCCTTGGAAATGAAAAGGCAGATGAGCTGGCAGAGGGAACCTTGAGCAGCTTCATATTCCAAAGATTTAAAGAGGTTGCAAAACCACTAGAACAAGCCATCGGAGAAATAAAAATGAAGATTACAGACCTGAACTTGACAGCATCAGCAAGCTAGACATCATCACCATGTGCCATTCCTATAAGCGTGAGGGGTCATGTCTCGCCATCTCACTCGATCACCAGAGCTGTGGATCAGCTCAGTGTTCCTGTCTCGACCATGCCACATGGTCAAGCCATCCAGGTATTTACTTCTCTGCCTTCCTCTTGCTCTTTTCTCCCTCCATCTTGCCAGTTGTCACCAAGTTCTCCAATTTATTTCTTCTCATAACGTGACCAAAAATTTTGACTGTCTACGTCTAATTTCTCTAATCAGTTTACGATTTTCATTTGCTTCTTGTAGGACTTGGTCATTGGTTTTTCTGTCTGTCCATGGTATTCTTTGCATTTTCCTCAGAAACCACATTTCCACAGCCATCAGATGTTTTTCAGCCTGTTTGCTCATTGTCCACGCTTCACATCCGTACAAAAGCACAGGTTCTATGTAGCACCTCAAAACTCTTTTTCTAGTTGTAAATGACATATTTTTATTGGTCAGTATGTTTTCCATCTTGCAAAAGGCTACCTTTGCCATGGCAAATCTTGTTCTAATCTCTTCAAGACATTTCCTATCAGATGTTATGAGTGTTCTGAGATAATCCCATTTACTTGTATATTACATTGTGGTATTTTGTTCTTCCTAGTGACGACCATAATCTGTGTCTTCTTACAATTTAATTCTAATCCTAGTTGTTCACTGTGAGCAACAACGGCATCTACCAAATGTTGCAAATCCTGCTCATTGTCTACAATCAGTACTGTATCATCTGCATATCTAATGTTAATGATGTTTCTTCCTCCAATGATGCTTACACAAGCTAGACAGAAACCAGAATATTCAGACCCAGAACCAGACTATGGACTCAGAGCACCTTCATTAAATGGGTATCAGAGACTGCCACTTGCAGCTGTGGAGCAATAAAGCTAACTCGAGAGTACATCCCACAAGATTGCCCAGAATTTGTGTGAAAGAGAATGGATATATGGCCCAAAGGGGCAACCTTACAAAGCAAATTGTGTATGTGTGTGTGTGGGACATCATCTTGTTCATAACTTATGTCATAATAAAACCACAAATGTTGACAGCTGAAGTAGAAGAACCCAGGACCACTGTGTTTGATGGTGCGTATACGAATCACTACACCACCATGACACCTTAGGATTTAAGGCATCCCATGCATCCTTCTGCCATACCCTAGTTCACTGCAGTATCACTATACTGAGTTATTGTATTTTGTGAACAATTTCAAAACCTGGAAGTCCAACCTTTTATAGGTACAACAATTCACACATACTATATATTTTCTGCTGAGTGTAGATTTTCTTATTTTACTAATGTTGTAAGGTAGTGACACACTCAGCCTAATATCTACAATTTAAGATTCGAAATTACTCTATGTTCATATGGAACAGAATAAATATCTTTATAAAGATGTTATACAAAGAGTGAGTTAAACAATAAGATGTGTTGATAATCTTAGATTATTCTAATACTGAACACTCAGACATGACTCATTTTCAATACATTGCAAATACCTTTTTCCTGGTCATAGCTGCATCATATCTGGCTTGGACAACATTTAATTCAGCTTGCTTTTCATCTAAAGTCTTCTGAACTTCTTGCAGTTCTACACTGGCAATCTTTAGCCTGGCTTCTTGTTTGATTAAGTTGGCCTGGTTATTAGATAACAATCAATGTTAGCTTACAGTATGTCATTCTGCATGATATATTATTATTTATAGACAGAGAACATGCGAGTGTTGATCAGTAGATATAACTGTAACATGTTTATCAGAGTCAGTTATTGACATAAGAGGCCATTTATTAGCCGCAGACTACAGGTGTCAAAAATCACGCCCGTCAGCTGATTTATCACAGTATCCTTGTTATTTCACAGGGTACAGTGACCACATGCTCATCCTATAGTGTGTGTGAAGTGAGGTCTATCTGTCACTGTGGGAAATTGAGAAGATATATTCTGGATCTTTGGCTCTTGGTTTTCATGTGGATGAGACATATGTTAATTGAATGTTGTGTCAAAGAAAAGGTGTACTAATATATGAGCATTAAGCATACAAGAGACAACATTGCAGTTATAGGCTTATTTCAGGCGAACGAAGGAAGAAGAAGAAGAAGGTTGTGCCAAAGAAGTATTCTATGAATAACAAAGCAATGATTGCACCCATCCCTTGTAATGACTGTCAGTTCAGGACAGTGTGTCTCAGAGTCTGAGAATATGAGACCATGCCAAAGAAATAATACAAAAGAAATACTCATGATGGATCAGCTTTAACTGATGACTTTTAGCTTCTGAAGGCTGTAGGTAAATAATTATTGAAATATGACAAAATACCTAGCTGATGGACTAAAACCCTGACATAGAAAGCC